>JANHFK010001269.1:15605-33682 GCA_036250565.1 Sibynophis collaris
GCAGTAACCTTCCCCTGGAGTGGGGAGGGAATGGAGATTTTACAGTATCCTTCCCCTGCCACGCCTACCAAGCCATGTCATGCCCGTGAAGCCACTCCCACAGAACCGGTAGTAAAAATATTTGAACCTCACTGCTGCTTTACTCCCATTGCATGTTGGAATAGGCAACATGTTGCATGAAAAGGGGAAAGGGATAATATGCAAAAAAATTTAATAATAATAGGAAGGACTAAAATAAGAAAAAGAAAATACAGCTAGATCTCGTTTACACTAGTATCATTCACTGTGCATCTCTGTTCCTTTCTGTTCTTGGTAATCTTTCTTCTTTCCACCATGTCCAAACTCCACTCGCTACCTTTTCTTGAGTTACAATTTAAAGAATATACTTTGGAAATGCTTCACTTCTTGATAATGGTTTGAATAATCGCAGTGGCGAAACGTCTGTACTGAAAATATTTAGATAACCTTTAGATAGGTGACAAAGGCTGAATTTGAAGACTTTGATTATTCTAAGAATAGGCTATTGTAATATGTTGATAATGGGAGGACCCCTACAGTGAAACATCAGCCCAATGAAAAAATGATTAATGTTGAAGGGATTTCAAATTTCTTTCCTTTTCTTGAAAACTTGCAAGTTTAGCATTACATATTTGAATATAACTGAGGCTATGCAAAAAATACGCCCTTCAATTCTTGTGTCATCTGCTCCTTCTCAATCTCAGAGTACCTTAGAATTTATTTTGGGATAGTCTGGGGACTCATTTTATATCTACAAGATAATCAAAGTTTTTGTTCTTTGTTACCCATTTAAAAAAAAAAACCAAAACCCTTTGTGATCTAAAAAAAAGCCAAGGAAAGAAGTTTCCTTGAGACATCTTTCCTTGGAAATTAAATACAGCTAATCCTCATTTAGTGACCACAATTAGGACTGGCAATTTGGTTGTTAAAATAAGTGGTCAGTAAATGAAAACATGATCATGCTTATGAACGTACTTGAGCTTCACAGACCTGCAAAGTTTATAAATGAAAAGACTGTTTGCAAAGTGGCTGGTTGCAAAATTGTTTTTGTTGCTGTTGCGACTGCAAATGGACGCTAAATGAATCAGTTGCCAAACAGAGACTACCTGTAATTTCTTTTCTATTAGTTTTATTTGAAATGCTTGGGGAAAAAATGAATTGGAATATGTTGAATCAGTTTTACTAATAATAATACTTGTAAATTCAGGTAGTGGGCATTGTAATTTGTGAGGAATAATTTGGCAAAAATGGACACACAGCAAATAACAATAGCAACAGCACTTCACTTCACTTCACTTCACATATACACAATGCCTTACCTCTCTAAGCAGTTTACAGAGTCAGCATATTGCCCCTAACAATCTGGGTCCTCATTGTACTGACCTTGGAAAGATGGAAGGCTGAGTCAACCTTGAGCCTTCAGAATCGAACTCCTGGCAGTGAGCAGTGAGTTAGCCGGCAATACTGCATTCTAACTACTGTGCCACCATGACTCATGGTTATGAATGGAAATGGTTATGAATAGTCCTTTTCAGAAGCAGCATCTCAGGTATGGAAGAACCTCTGCAGGAAAGCCTGTTTGTTATCTTTTCAGCACCAGAGGGAAGACCTTCCTATTTCCTTGGGCATTTCAGTCTCCTTATCTTGCTTTTATAGTTCAGTGTCAAGAGTGTTGCTTTGCATGCAGAAGTCTGAGGTTCAGCCCCCAGCAATTCCAAGCAAGCCTATAAAAGTGAACATCAGATTAAATATAAAGGGCTGTTTGAAACCCTGATGAGCCACTGCCAGTCCTTGCCAACAGTGCTGGTCTAGCTAGACTAGGGAGGGGGGTCTCACTCACTTCAAGGATGCTCCCTGAGATGCATTTTAAGTAGTTTTAGCTCCATGACATTTTTAGATGCTTATATTAGCCTCTGTTGTCTATAATTGCTGTTTTAATTGATTCTCGTAATTAGTTTTTTTTTTGTTGTACTACTTTTGATTTACATGGGTTTTATTCACGCTTTATTATTACATTGGATTGAGAGCTATTGGATTGAGAGCTATTACCTAGAGGGTGACAGATAAATCTAGAAATAAATAGTATGCAATTAAATGATTACTCTCTCAAGCAATTTGGCGGATCTGTAGTCTCCTCTACTGAAGGTTGAATGCCTTCTCTCCAAGAATATTGCCTCTGACCAAAAGTGTCATATATAGAAGATGGGAAAGCTCTTGTATCAATTCAATTCAACACCAATTCAATTGAGTATTAAGCTCTGACTGTTCGGGAGGAGGAGGAGGCTTACACTAATGTTATATTTTAGAGTACCCAGAAAATGTAGAATAAGGTACAAATGAGGTTTTGTATCTTATTTGGGTACCCACTGTACCTTTGGGAGCAGACAGCAGACTAATAAAGAAGAATATTTGTTGCTTAGGGTTGAAATGAGGGGTCCTTGGTGCTTTCTGAGCTTGTTTGTTTTCTTGGCAGATGTTTCATTACCCTAACCAGGTAACATCATCAGTGCTAGTAAGGAATGCTGTTTGCTGTCAGTTTATATTTTGGTGTCTTGCCTGTCTGTGTGAGTTGGGGCGGTCTTAGAAATTCTATGGTTGGGCTGTTTACTGAGCTGTGATGGTGCAGTGGTTACAATGCAGTACTGCGGGCTACGTCTGCTGAATGCTGGCTGCCTGTAATTTGGCAGATCGAATCTCACCAGGCTCAAGGTTGACTCAGCCTCCCATCCTTCTGAGGTGGGTAAAATGAGGACCCGAGTTGTTGGGGGCAATATGCTGACTCTGCAAAACTGTTTAGAGAGAGCTGTAAAAGCACCGAGAAGTGGTATATAAGTCTTAAGTGCTATTGCTGTTGCCATTCTGTCAGTTTATATTCTGAATATATGGCTTGGGATCATTCTTTGATATTCTGAATATAAACTGATAGCAAACAGCACTCCTTACTAGCACTGATGATGATACCTAATTAGGGTAATGAAACATCTGCCAAGAAAACAAGCAGGCTCAGAGAGCACCAAGGACCCCCTCAGACAGCAGACTGACAGAAAAATTATTTTGGTCAATGACTAATAAAAATACAATCAATAAAATGAACAACACAAAACTATCCACTAACATAGAGGTCTTCAAACTTGGCAGCTTTAAGACTTGTGGACTTCAACTCCCAGAATTCTCCAGCCAGCTATGCCTGTCTGTCCTCTTTGGGAAGAAAGCAGCTTCACAGATGAGCACTTACCAGGCATCAATTGGGTGTGGGTGATGCCTATTTACCGTATTTCTCCAAAAAAGAGGGATGGGTCTTATTTCCTTTTGACCCCTGATAAAAAGTCTAGGCCCTCTTTTTGGAGGGTTCTAATTATTGACTCACCTCGCGGGGGTGGCACTGACAGCCCAGCAGGAGTCACCTCGCAGGGGTGGCACTGACAGGAGTCTCCTGCGGCCGCTTGCTGCCACTCTCATGCATCGCCATGAGACAATTGCTTTAGGCCACAGGTGTCAAACTTGCCATGTCATGTTGCCGTCATGTGATGTTTTGTGATTTTTTTCCCATTTTCGGAGCTGGGGTGGGCATGGCCTGTGTTTGATGCATCTGGCCTGCAGGCAGCCAGTTTGACACCCCTGCTTTGGGCTATAGATTTGGGGGAATTGCATTTTATCAAACTATGATGGAAGAGTCATCTACAGTAAAAATTCCCAATAGTTCTGGGAATGTGTTAACTTTTTAAGAGAGACAGATAGTAGAAAGATAGCAGAGGGACAGTGGAAAAGAGTGGAACAGCTCAGTCACATTGGCAATCGCTGTCTCTACAAATCAATAGCCTTTGCTTGGCAGACAATTTAAATTGAATCAAGTGGTCCTCAATTGAAAGCAAAACCGATAGCACATCTTTCCCGTGTCCTTGTCTTTGTGTCCTGCAAGGAAAATCCAGTATGCATAGAAAGTTATTTCTCAGACAAAGATGATGTCCACAAACATATTCTGTCCATGTTTAAGATTCAGCTGATGGAATTCTATATCTTAAGATCACAGGTCTGCTTGAAATGAGCTGTCAATGTCAAAGAATGAGCATATAAATTTCAATTTTGAAATTTAATTGGATAAAAACTTTACTCTTCCAAACTGTTTATATAGTATCGGCCTTCTCCAGTTGTGATGTATTATCAGTTTCTGCCAAACCTATTATTTCTATTGGATAGGAGTGATAACAACAGCAACTGCTATAAGAATATTAGTTTGCATGTTGTTAGAAACAAAAAGAGCCTGTCAATTCTCAAAACGACTTTAGCTGAAGCCACGTTCTTTTTACTCTTAGTTGCCATACATATGGGGGGAGGGGGAACTACGGGGAGTGGGATAATTTCCTCCCAGGTGCCAGACATTACAGCGATAAGGCCCATGGGTATCATCTTCTCAACAAGAGCTTCTAACGGATGGAGGGAGTAGCTGTGCAGCCTGCCATCCACCTGATTGGTTAACGTGATCAGTGACACTAGGGGGGTGGGTGATATCTATTCTTTTTTACTATAACAAAACACGGGTAATATTTAGAGTTGATTTCACATTTGAATGTGCCGATATGCTGTACCCAATAAAGTGGATCTTTGAGAAAAGCCACAGCCTCGGAGTCCTGAATTGATTGGGCCATTACTCGAAACCATGACACAGTCTCTTGAATTAGAGCATCCAGTTCTAAATAAAGTAATATTGACAACTTGGAAGTTTTAGGTATCTTTTGGAAACTTCACAAATATATGTGTAGTTTCTGATTCATACAAAAACTATCATTGGGGTTGACTCCAGCCAAAGTTCGCACACTTCTCCTTTTTCTACAAGAGCAATAGAAAAGGGATTATAGCAACCTCCTCCATTGGACTGATATTGCTTGTAGTGGCACAGATATAGATCTACTTGGAGAACACAACGTCTCTAAAGCTGCTCCCCTCTGTCCTCAAAAACCTAGAATCAGCATGGCTGTTCCCTTTTAGCAGGAGGTTCTCACTGTTTTATCCAACAAAATTTGTTTCACGTCGCTAGTAATTACAGTTTCAGTAAAACTGAAACAATCAATGCAAATTCTAATAATAATCAACCAATTAACCTTCATTTATTTTAACTCATTTCCAGATTACTGCACTGAAGTGAAATCTACAATTCTGCCCTTTGGGCTTTCTTAACCACTCAATAAACCAATGTTTAATAGGATTGTACAGATAAGCCATAACCGCATTTTTCAGCATTCAGATAAATCTGGAGCATATGCTTGATGGCCTGACTTTATATATGTAACAGGGATCATTAAAATCAAGGGTTGAGTGATTTACAAGGACATAATTCCAGCCAGAGAATCTCTGCTAAGGTTGTAAACCATCTGAGTTGTCATCCACATTATCTCAGGATGCAACAGTAAATAAATCCAAGATGTCATTGATTTCACATCCCTCAGGTTTTACTCATTTGCAGATTGTGTGTGTGTGCATCAGATTGTTATGCTTGTAAGTGAAAAATTATGGTTGCTAGGACCAATCCAAGATATTTTCTAACATGTGCCAAAGGTTAAGTGGCACCTAGCCAATACTTAACTGGCAGCTGAAGATTACCTCAGTACTTAGGATAGCTAGTCAATTTAGGATATGTAAGGAAGCCACTTTGATACACAGTTTGATTTTGCAAAATCCACCCTATGGATTTGTGCAAATAAAATGCTACTGTTTGGAGGAGAAGCAGAAATGTGTTTTTTTTTAAAGATAATGGCAATTCAATCCTCACAAATGCCAGAGAGCAAGGGACATCTCAGAAGAGATAATTCCGGTATATTGATTAGAATGTGACACTGCTTCATGAATGCAGGGTTTGGACCTAGAAAGACAGTATACTTTGCATTAAGATATTATAAGTTGCATGATTGAGTTATGGTCAGCAAGATAATAGAAGTTATTATCTTGAAGTTCATGAGGATTCAAACTGCTACTGCAGTACAATAATACTCGAAAACTGAGTGATATTGCCTGAACTACAAATGGTGAATGCTCAGCTGGTTAGGTATAAAATAACTAAGATCTTGTCTATGTGGGTGGGTTTGTATGTGTGTAATTCTATCTGTTTATCATATCTGTCTATCACATCATATCATACAGTATATCATATCATATTGATCCTTCCATCCCATATTATATCCACCCATCCCAAAAAAATTCTGCCTCATGAGAGGAGAATTAAAAGTAGAAGTTGAGCTGCACTGCCCAAAGAGTAGTCAGCATCTTCCAGGTTTACAGATTATACAGATTAACAGAGTTAGAAGGGACCTTGTAGGTCATCTAGTCCAACCCACCGCCCAAGCAGGAGACCCTACATCATTTCTGACAAATGGCAGTCCAATCTCTTCTTGAAAGCCTCCAGTGACGAAGCTCCCACAACTTCCGAAGGCAATTTCTGTTCCATTGGTTGATTCAGAGATAGTGATGATTATCAAAAATATTTAAATATTTGCTTCTCAGAGGCTAGAAGTAGTTTATGATCAAATAGGACACAGTTTTGCCCTAAGAGCTGAAAGCATGGTGTTCTTTGTGGGTATCCTAGCATGGTGCAGTCTAGTTTCCCACTCTGTTAGCAAACTATGAAAAACTTCCTATGTGTCAAAGGGACACCAGAAGAAAAGTAACTAACAAATATTTATTACTACACAGGAAATTAAAAGCCAACAGTTTCTTAACCACTTTCATCACAAAAGAAAACTGCTCTCCTATCTTAGAGATCCTTTGAAAATTTAAACTAAATGGGATTCTTGAAAGGGACACAGCCCTGCGGGAACCAACTCTCATCCAGAGGAAAGTGGACAAGCAGAGGAAGAAGCAAAGCCTGACAAGGAAGCTTCAAACAATAAGGGGAGGAGACCTATGAAAAAGTGATGCTGGATAGTTTTCCTTAGGCTTAGAGTGTTGTTATCGCCTCCTAGCTTCCCCCTCCTCCCCCTGGCAGTTCAGTGGCCCAGTTCCTGAAATAAACAAACATTTTATAAGATTTTTTTTTAATATCTTAAAAATACCTTTCGCACAGGTCACTTTCAGTTGTGACATAGAAATGGGCCAATTGTGCAAATGTTTTTGTCAAGTATGATTGAAATTCTTCCTAGGAAAATTTCTATTTTTTATGCATGTATAGAGAAACCCTACTCCCAATTGAGGAAACAAGTAAAGGGACCTCATTTAGTAACACAACACAGCAATGAACACCTCACAGCAGAGAGGGAGGGTGGCAGCATGAACTGGCCAACATGAAACTTAGGAGGACATGACCATTGGGGATCCTGAGAGATTTCTTTGCTTTGCACTGTGTGGCTCACACTCCTGAAAACGGCAGGTAGCATAGCACATTTCTTACCAGTGTCATGAAGAAGAGATGCCTCAGATTGCCAGTCTTGGGTTAGCAATAGCACTTAGACTTATATACCGTTGCATAGTGCTTTTACAGCCCTCTCTAAGCAGTTTACAGAGTCAGCATATTTCCCCCAACAATCTGGGTCCTCATTTTACCCACCTCGGAGGGATGGAAGGCTTAGTTAACCTTGAGCCTGGTGCGATTTGAACTGCCAAATTACAGGCAGTCAGCAGTACTGTACTCTAACCACTGTGCCACTGTGGCTCATAGCTTACTGTGGCTTAGTAGCTTTAGTAAGAAAACAATAGCTATACAAACAGTAGTATACAGGTAATGAATAACATTATTTCCTTCAGCTACAATTTTGTGCAAGTATATCCATAGCACTGGAGTTAATTTATTTACTTCTAGTGACAGCTTTTTCCAGTTTGCAATAGACTTATTTACTTCCCAACTCTACTGAAACTTTCTGGGTTACAGTTAATTTTCAAGTTTGATTGTAACTCTTGGCTTGTATCCAAATACTATTTTTTAGTTAGAGTTCTTAGTTTAGCAAATTTCGTTCAATGTATCTGCAATGTGAGAATCAATGTATATATAAAAAAAAAGAAATGCAAAGAAACAATAGCATACTGATGGATTTCATTATGTTTACCAATAAGTGCATCTCCCCCTCCAAAATTGAAAAAATATAGAAAAATAAAATCAAGAGATTGGAGCAATGACAAGGGAAAAAGAAAACATTTGGTGCTTTTTAGCTGAGCCAAGTAAAAATGGTCAAAGTAGAGGTTTTTTTTAAAAAAAGTTACTAAATGCAATTAAAAAGTTAAAAAGTAACACAAACTAAAATAAAAATGTAGAAAATTTAAAAAAGGAAAAATAAGAATAGTCAAGAGAAAAAATATTATATAAAGAACTGACTTCCCTCTATCACAGCAAACATGAATTTTAGTAACTTATCACCCTCTCAAAACACAAATGATCTCTTCCCCTATCTTGTCTATATCCTATATCAGTCTTGTCTCTTATTTATAAATATATCCTTGGAAGTCTTGTCATTCAATCCTGGTCAGCAACAGACTATTAAGGATTACCAGAGATAACTTATCTAGTTTAACCATCAACTCTATAATTTCTTTATGTTTAACAATCTTTATATTTAAACCCTTCAAGTAATGTCTTAGAACTTGATTTCTTTTTATACTTTTCTTTGTTCCTTCTCACAAAATCCTTCAAAATTTTAACAGACCTCTTTTGTAAATTCAATATAGGGAGTTAAGTCACTCTTGGTTTGGTTTGTATGTTCCTTTTAATTACAGTATTAATATACCAGCTAGTTTCATTTGTATATCCAGTGTAGCATCTCTTTCCGTATCATTCTTGTAGCCTGTCATTAAATCCACTTTTAAATCAGTCTCAATTTTGCCTGGTAAAACTTGTTTCTCTTCTGCAACATCTTTTAAACATAGTCTGTCAATATTGGCAGAGTGTGAAGTTTCCAAATAATGCCCTAATGTCAACTTGCAAAACTTCCAAGTTGTCACAGAGACTCTTAAAATTATTAAAGTACGTTATTCCTACATATCCTTCAATATGTCCTATGTTAAATTATTTTGCTCCATTCTGTATTAAGTCAAATGTAAGTGTTCTTTAAATGTAATATTTAGTTCCTTCTGGCTTTCTCTATTGTCGAATCTTCAGAGTCCTGTTATTTAAGAATCCAAAACAGTATT
The DNA here is from genome assembly GCA_036250565.1 of Sibynophis collaris. NCBI lineage: Eukaryota > Metazoa > Chordata > Lepidosauria > Squamata > Sibynophiidae > Sibynophis > Sibynophis collaris. The sequence continues at coordinate 24,732 of JANHFK010001269.1, forward strand.
TTCCATTACTCAAAAGTGACTCACAAAAAGCCTAGGTTGCTGCAGTCTCTACTCATGAGGACCAGCTTGCACAGAGTGCAAGTGGGTGATCTTATAGTTCCTCCTTTTTCTGGAGAGATTTCACCAGAATCCATTGACTGGCCACTGATCTCTTGCTGCAATGTCATTTCCCACCCTTTGAGCAATATTTGGTTTGCCATGAATCCTCACTAGAAGCCGGGAAGAGATTTAAAAGTTATGCATGTCCTGGAAAAAGGTGGACTCTCATAATTACAGTTGCAGTTATGAGAGCGTGAAAGAGAAAAGCCTGTCTAGGATAGACAGAATAAATCATAACAAAACTGATTTTTTTTAAAGGATAAACATGGGAATTTGATAGAACATTAACTTCAGTAAAGCATTTGACAAATCTTCCCAGGACAAGCTAGAGCAAATCCAGAGGATAGTTACTAAAATGAGAAGAGGGCTGGAAAAAAGTTTATGAAGAATAGCTGAAGTTAGAAAAATAGATTCAGAGAAGCGTGATTGGTTCTCTTCAGATATATAAAAGGTTGTTATGTAGAACGTTGGGCAAAATCATTCAGAATTGTTCCGGAAGACTAGTAAAGAAACAATGGGGTTTAAATGCAAGGAAATTCATTTTGATCTCCTATTGGGAAAAATGTCCCACTAGTAACAGCTGCTCACCTTAGAACTCACTACTGTTTTTGAGGTGGAGTCATTTAACAGGCTGGACGTCTATCAGTGACACTGTGATTGTAGTAGTAGCACTGGGTGTGAGGGTCATCTAGGTGATCTCTAAGATCTTTTCCGACCTTGCATTCTATTATACTAAGGTTATTGCAAAATAAGGTCACATGGCAGATACCTGACAAGAAAAAGAAACAAATGCTTTAAATGCCCTCTAGTGGAAAAGTCAAGGAATTGCTTTTTCATTTGCAAATGATAAGACTTTCTCATCACTGCTAAACAGCTCCCCTCACATTTGACACTCTATGTTATAGATCCCTACAAAGGGCTGTTAGTAGTTTAGCTTTCACAGTACTATAAACTAAAATTTTGTTCACGTTTGCTACCTTAATGGGGGGTTTTATCAGTTCATGTCACCTTAATTGCTAAATACATCTTTTCTGAGATACAAATTCAATTGAATTGTTTTGTTTTGTTCTGAATTCTGGTCCACCCATCCTTTGTATGTGGCTATTATATTTTGCCATTTGATATTAATGTTTTTGGAATAAGAGCTGTAGTGGCGCAGTGGTTAGAAGGCAGTACTGCAGGGCTAACTCACTGCTCGCTTCAGGAGTTCGATTCTGAGCGGCTCAAGGTTGACTCAGCTTCTCATTCTTCCAAGGTTGGTCCTTCCAAGGACCCATATTGTGGGGGGCAATATGCGGACTCTCTAAGCATTATATAAGTCTAAGTGCTATTGCTATTAATACCCTATGCCTTTTGTCCCTAGGAAGAAGGAGACTAGTCTATTTGCAAAGGACAGGATTGTGCTTGTAATGCCCTGCATAGTCTGCTGAAGCATAGTTTGCTGTAGTAAATTCTTATATCCCTGGCACACCTGATCCTGTCCAGTTCAGATTTCATTTATTTATACAGTATTCATCACAGTTATTGTATAGCATAGTTGTTTCCTGTCAGCACAGGAAATGAAACACTCAGGCTGTAAGAATGTTTTTTATGAAACCGAGGAGAAAGCACTTCCTAAACCTGAGTGGCAGGAAAAGCAGCTAGCATAAGTCCCAAGAGTTCTCCCACACATTGTCATTGTGCAACCAAGTGTGCCATAGAAAATAGGCATGAATGTTTTGCGATATGCACATGCCAGTATCTGAACCAATTCTTTAATGTTAAGATTTTTCCACCAGATTGGGATTATTGCAAACTGTTCCACAGATCCTTGGACTTTCTTTTCTGTACATTGTTTGTGTAATGATATCATTTCTAATGACATAAATTCTCACACATCATCATTAGTATAATGACATCATGCTGAATGATGTACTCTTTAGGATATAAATCTAAGCACATCAACTTGGTATTTTCCACTAGAGTTTGTTTATAAGCAAAGATCAGACCACCCCTGATTGTGTACCATCATACCAGAGGCCATATAAGCAAATCTGAATTTGTAGCGATAAAGCCCATATAATTATAGAATTATGTTTTAGGGTTCCAAGTAATACACCCATAGCAAACAGAACTCCAAGGCAGGTAGATTCCTCAAAGAATAGTGTTATTGGATTTATCATATTGGCACAGTTCTGGCAAAAAGCAACTCTGAAGGTTCCTGTGGTTTTCACCTCATTAAAAGTTTTCCCCCTTTCCCAAACAATCACTCACATGATCCAATCAAGATGCCGTCTGGTTGCTAGTAATGTCACTGCTCCTCTCTCTCTCCGGCCACCTGTGAGAATGTCCTTGGTTCCCAGGAGAAAGTATTTTGTTTTGGCTACAAAACCCCATCTATCTCTATTACCCCCTCCATATTCTTCAACTCAGTGTGGCAACACTGAAACTTCAAAATGGCTTCAGTCAAGTCAGCTTCAGGGTTGACATTACACTCATTAGATTATACAAATAATTAGATGAACAAAAATAGATTTACATTGAACTGGTTCATAGCATAACATGTTTAGTAAAGTCAGTGAAGTAATGGGGTGGAAGTATAAAAACTTTCATTTATTGAAAGAAGGGCAGTATTCTACAAAAAAGTTTCTTTCTAGAAAGTTACTTTTATGGGTTTATCTTATTATTATTTTTTCTTCCCAAAGTCTGTGCCTGATCTTCTTAAGCTTTATCAATTTTCCTTGATCTGCTATGTGTTATATGGCTGCACTGACAGGATTGATTGTTTTTCAGCTCATGGGAAGGTAATTAGGAAAGAGGATGTTTTGAAATTTTGTAATAATTTGCAAAGTTATCAATAGCAGTATAGCAGTCATTATTTTACAATACATTTAATATATGCATCTTTTTTAAAAAACAGATTTTCATTTTCAGATAAATTATTTGACTTATGTTATCCTGGAGTCAGAGCATTCAATAATTTGTAATAGTCCTTTTTTTGCAAATCCCTAAATCAATTAAATAGCCTGAGAGGAATAAAATGAACATTTCATTAGATGGAATGGAAGGAACAATACAACTACCATATCATACCATAAATATCCACTTGAAAAACTTACCTAAGGGGAAGTACAGGTAGTCCTCAAGTTACAACCATTCATTTAGTGACTGTTCAAAGTTACAACGGCAGTGAAAAAAGTGACTTATAACCATTTTTCACACTTATGTCCATTGTAGCATCCCCATGGTCACGTGATCAAAATTCAGATGCTTGGCAATTGACTCATATTTATGGTGACCCACAGTGTATTGGGGTCATGTGATCATCTTTTCCAACCCTCCCAACAAAAAAAGTCAATGGGGAACCAATTCACTTAACAACTTTATTTCTAATTTAATAATGTGGTGATTCACTTAGTAACTGTGACAAGAAAAGTTGTGCAATGGGCCAAAACTCACTTAACATCTGTCTCACAGCAACAGAAATTTTGGGCTCATTTGTGATTGTAAATTGAAGATTACCAGTATACCCAAAGATAAGACATATTTACACTTGAAATTGCTAAATGCTTCTTTTATGGTGGTGAAAATGAGTAACATTTTTGAACAGCAGTATGATATATTCAATTCAATGTGCATATGTTTCAAGAAATCTACAGTATATAAATATAAGTGCTGTACTGATTAAAAATTACCTTTAAAAATAGGACATGATATCATATCAGTGATGAGGAATGTTTTTCTCCCCCAATTATATTCATCTCCAACTAAAAAAAATCCTGTCATATGAAAAAGTAATGTTAGATACGTACCAAATTCATGCAAACTCTCCCCTCACCCATGAGGCATCTGCTGAATTCATATTTTAGTTAAATGAAATGACCAAAGCTTTATATCCCTGCATGCATTATCGTGTCACACATACAAGAGGGGTGACTTATTTGGGGGGAAACACAGTAATAACAATAGACTTCTTATTCCCAGAAGATACAACCTCATAGGTAGTGAAACAAGTACCCTGTCATAAAAATGTGATGCTCATTTCATCAGTTGGCCCCCTTGCTTCTATTGATGCTGATGTCCCCTATCCACTAAGTAAAGAAACTCTATATCAAAGAGCCAAAGCAGGTGGCAATGTCAAGCTTATCTGGCTTAGAAGCTAAGAAGGGTGTATGTCTATGGAGATTCTCAGTCATCCAGGTCATGGTTGTCCCAAAGGTGCTTTTTCAATAGGCAATTGGACTTTCTGATTTTTCTTTGAAGATGTTTTGCTTCTCATTCAAGAAGTTTCTTCAGCTCTGACTGGATGGTGCTTCAGAATGGAATCCTTCCACTCCCCACCATCCAGTCAGAGCTGAAGAAGCTTCTTGGATGAAAAGTGAAACCTCTTCAAAGAAAAAACAGAAGGTCCAGTTGCCACCTGAAAAAGCATCTTTGGGATAAGAAAGGTGGAGCTTGTCAGAACTAAGAGGGGAGATAATCAGAAAATACATTCACTGAAGATTACATTGGTAGGTTTTTTAAAAAGTCCAAGAAGCAGACTAGTTCAAACTAGTTCCATGAAGGTGGTATGTTGGTATAAGATAATCAAGTCAATGCCAACACACCATTACTTTAGATCAAGCCTTCACAACTCATAGAGGCAAAAGAGCCAGAATTAATGTTAACCTCAGAAATAATCACAAAGGAATAGCTATTGCACCATTCTGTTATTCAGCAACATTGTAAAAATTTGATGGCCCGCACATAGTTGTTTGGTGGCCACATGCAGCTGGTGAGCCTGATTTAATTGTAGAGTTGTGCCCGACCATCGCAAACCCAATAGCTTTATTTATTTATTTTTTAATTTGGAAGTAGAGGTTTTGATCTTCGTTATAATTATATCTATTTGTATACCACTAAATCAATACAGTCTCATAACACTTTGTAAAACAATCAACAACATCCATAATCCAGTGGTGGGTTTCTACTGGTTCGCCCTGGATCAGGCAAACCAGTAGTGGCAGCGGCGAGAGGCTCCACCCACACCCGCCCAGACGTCATCATGGATGTGAGCAAAGCAAGGTCATGTGCGTGCTTCTGGTTCCAAACCGGTAGCGAAGGTAAGTGAAACCCACTACTGCCATAACCATTGCATAAATATAATTATGAACAATTGGTAAATAATTCAAAACAACTGGTAAATAATCAAATACAAGAATTAAAGGATAATCATACTGAAGAATAAACAAATAAGAGAACCAATAAAAGATTAATAATGAAATTAATATAAAGTAAATATAAAGTAATTCAAAATGAAATAAATTAAAGATGGCGATTGCAAATTATTCAACCAAATACTTTTGGAAATTTCTTCTACAGCTTCCGGAAATTAGAAGGGATCAAGCAAATTATACCGTAATTCTAGAGAGTTTGCCACAAAGCCACACTAGAGCAGCAACTGAGAAACAATGTATCTGGCTTTTATTCCCCTCCATTCACAAAAATGGATTATGACCAAATGTACTGATTGCTCAAACTGGAAATTACCCAAAAGTGATTTTCAAATGACTGCAAAACCAGAACTGCCATTCTATTAGTGGTTTGGACAGTTTTAGGAGGCGGTTTGTGGCTATGTATACACTGTAGACTCCACCAAGTTAAGAACAGAATAAGAACTGTGGAAATATTTGTGCAACTATAATATAAGCTGCTCTGTTCTCGTTTTCCATTCTCACTAGGCAGTTAGCCCTGACAGAAAATTATCCCCCCCGTCCCAAATATATCACTCTTGAAACCTAAAGCAAAGATGTTTCACTGCAGCACTGCTATGATTGGCTGATCTTTTTCAGTTTTGAAAGCTAAAGAGTTATCATATATCTTTGCTTAGCATGCACAGAGCATAAAGCAATAAGTTCACACCATATATTCACAAAGCAGAAAAAGATAATTATAACCAGCAATAGAAGAAATTCTAACTTATCAAAAAGTATACTGAAAATTTATTTCTGAGAAAATATATTTAGAATTGCAGTGATATTTGTAGTATTTTTTCCATAACAGTTTTAAGACAATACTCTGAAAGTATTAAAATTTCTCATGGCTAATGAGATATAAAGATCACTGGCAACTTTTGATCAAACATAGTAATTTGTACGAATAAGAATTCTGTGTACGACACTTGACTTCCGGTTGCCGAAGTGAATGGACGTGCCGGGGCAACCTCCAGCCCCAGAGTCCGGCGTACGATCTCTCGGTGGGTTTATAGAATTAATTCAACATATGCTAGAACCCACAATGTCCCAAGAGAGGTACGCGTAAAATTCCTGAGGAGATCCACAAGAGACGAGGTGTTGAGAGCTCGGGGGAGGGGGCTGAAATACAAGGGCAAACAAATTACCATACTTAAACAAATTACGAAGAAGATACGAGATAAAAACAAAGGAATTGTGTTTAGATGGGGGGAGAGTTTCACCAATAAGATCACAAGATAAGAAATAATAAAACTAAAAAGGTCTCTTTTTTTACTACACCTGAAGGTGGCAAAATATATGGTTGAATCTGCAATTTATAGATTATGTATGTGATATATTCGTGAAGAGATACTTTAATGTAATTGTTATAAAATATTTTATTGGACTGGTTACCAATGGAAACTGTAACTTCGAGCAAGGTATAGCTGTAAAAAAATTGTTTAACATCCTCTTACCTTTTCCCCTATATTTTGGAAAAAATTAATAAATTTTTGTTTTAAAAAATAATAATTCTGTGTACTTTTCAAAACTTTATATTTTATGTCTTACAAATTCCATGAGACTTGCAATTTTATTAGTATAATCCTTTGTGGAATTTAATTAATCCTCTACATAAATCTTAGGTAAGAGGGTGAAAAAAACCTTCTTAGTCTAGTCTATAGTGTTGGGATTTCTTAGGAAGTTCTACCTAGCTTCTGAACCTAGTTAACGTTAGTCAGTTATTCCTTGACTTATGACTATCATTGAGCCTGGAATTACAGTTTTAAGTCATGATGGTCATTAAGTGCATCACCAAATGGTTACACACAATTTTATGATCTTTTCTGTAGTGCTTATTAAATGAATGCAGTGGTTATTAAATGAATGTGGCAGTCACTAAGTAAGCCCATTTTAGTTAACGCCATTTTCTGGCAAAAAATGCTGAAAACTGTGGTCACGTGATTGTGGACATTGCAAAGAGATGTAAATGTGGGCTGATTACCAAGCATTCAAAATGTAGTTGGCTATTGGAACTTCAAAACTGGTTGTTAATAATTCTGGGGAGGTCTGTCATAACTTCGAAGGGTTGCAAAGTGACCAATTGCAAGTCAAGGACTACCTATGATTAGAAGGCTTACCATACTGTTTTTTCTTAATTCTGATGAAAAATATTGTAAACATCAGCTCTCATTGATGGTCTTTTGAGCCTGACAGAGAGGAAATGAATCAACCAAAAAAATAATCCATATAAACATTCTCCATTATAAAATGATTAGCCAAAATTGTGCCAATGCAGTCTACCTTTATTTACTTATTTGAATTTAATAGTGACACAACTCTTCTATTTCATTTTTTCCCTGTTGCAGAGCTCAATGGATAAACTTAAATAAACATTTCCATTTTCTTGCATGTGAAGTCCATTTCTTTGGGTGCTGCAGCTTCTACTATATTCCTAGTTCCAGCAAGAAATGATACATAAGGAAAATTATGATTTAAAAATACAGTGTGGACAGCTTGATGTTCTCATTGGTTACTCTTATTTTTATGTTTAATAACAGACTGGTACCTTGGAGTGACACCCAGGAGGACCATTATTTTTGAAGCAGGATTCCTTGGAGACTAATTATGCAACTGCATTACTTATGATGAATCCAGAAGATCACAATAAAGATTTTTTTTCTTATAACTGGGATTTTCTAGAGAAATGTGCTTTTAAAAATGAGGAAAAAAGACATCTGCTAATACATTGTAGCACAGCCTACCTTTTATGGGTATAAAGATCAGGATAACTGGCAGATTGCCGCATTAGAGTTGTAAAAGAATTTCGTCTAAAAGAAAATGTGCCTGTGATACTAATCAAAACTTCAGCTTTCTATTTTGAAAAAAAATATTTTTAGTCCTCCATGTGGCAGGCAGATGTTTAAGCTCAGAAGTATCTGAATAGTATCTGATTTTTTGAGTAAGTTACATAGCTCAACTCTAGAACCTTCACTTTCTAAACTAAAACAAGATGCATTGTCCAAACTACAATATTAGCTATTATTTGGTCTGATATACATGTTGAAATAATAATGTCCTTAAAAGATGAACAATAATCCATTTTTCGACTTGACTTCCGGTTGCCAAAGCGGATGGACGTGCCGGGGCAAGCTCCAGCCCCGGAGTCCGGCATACGATCCTTCGGTGGGCTCATATTGAGCCAGGGCAGCCTTGGAGAGGGTGCCCGCCGAAAGGGCGGCTTGCTGGAGCCCCCGAATCGGCAGCAGCCGAGGGGGGGCTTCCAGCCTCGCCCCAGGCAATGAGGGTCGCAGCGGCGCGTGGTATGCCAACGAGCCTTCGCCAATGCAATCCAGAAAAGAAAATGAGAATTGTGTGATAGCCGCCAGCGAGAGGTGAGAAAATGCTTTTATACCAAAATATTTAAGACTCTCCGTGATTTTTAAGTGGATTCAGCTCGTTAAAAAGATTAGAGGAGGTTCTTTCTTTCCTTCTCGGAATAAGCGGCGGTATGAGCGATCCTTTCCCCCTGGAGTCTGGAGGGAAAGGAGAAAAGAGATAGAAAAAGGTTTTATCCACTTTAACATGTGGATGGAAATGGAAAATTGACTTTATCGTGAAAGAGAAGATGTGGTGATTTGAGTGGTTTAAAACATAGAAAAC
>JANHFK010001269.1:36455-47451 GCA_036250565.1 Sibynophis collaris
TGCTAGCTGCAGTTCAGCAGATCGAATCTCACCGGCTCAAGGTTGACTCAGCCTTCCATTCTTCTGAGGTGGATAAAATGAGGACCCAGATTATTGGGGGCAATAAGATGACTCTGTAAACCACTTAGAGAAGGTTGTAAAGCACTATGAAGTGGTATATAAGTCTTAAGTGCTATTGCTGTTAGAGAAATCTCTTATGACTGCCTTCCTTGTGCTCTGAACATCCTTAATTTTTATTTATGTATTTATTTTTGTGCTTTCAATTCAGTTTTGACTCTTGGAGACTCTCTGAACTGGACCTTATAGTTTTCTCGGCAAGTTTTCAGAACTTTGTTGCTGCCTAAACCTGAGAGAAAGTGATTGGCCCAAGGTCATCCCCAGCAGGCTTTGTGCCTCAGATAGGACTAGAATTCACCTCTCCCAGTTTCTAGCCTGGGGCCTTAACCTCTAAACCAGGGGTGTCAAACTGGATTTCTTCGAGGGCCAGATCAGCATTGTAGTTCTCCTCCGCAGATGGGCCGGAGGTAAAGGAGACAGGATGGACACCTCCTGCAACACTTTTCTGGGCAAAATGGGGCATGTGGAGCAAGAGTGGGTTGTACTTACCTTCGCTACCAGCTCGCACACTCATTTTGCTCACACACAGCACTTATGCACTTATGCAGAGCGTCCATGATGACATCTGGGTGGGTGGGTGGAGCCTCCCGCTGCCGTTTCTACCGGTTCTAAGAATCGGACAGAACCAGTGGGAACCCACTACTGATGTGGAGACCATGCATACTCCGTGCCCCATTTTGGCTGGCAAAACGCTGCAGGAGGCCATCCAGGTCAAAAACGGGGCTTGTGGACCTTGAGTTTGACACCTGTGCTCTAGACCAGGGGTCTGCAAACTTAAACACTCAAAGAGCCATTTGGATCCGTTTCCCACAGAAAAGAAAACACCGGGAGCCACAAAACCCTTCCCGTGCCTGACTATTTCTTGAGCGGCCACAAAAACTAGCAAATGTAGTTGAATTAAATGTTTTGTTTTCTTCTGAAACTTTTCTTTTCTCGGATTTATCCATGGTTGGCTTACCGGGGATTGAAAAGCTCAATAAATCGTGTGCCGGCGGGTGTCACATATTGGCGGTTGTGACAGATATTTTGAATGACAGGGAGCCGCAGCAGCGGGGTGAAAGAGCCACATGCAGCTCCAGAGCCGCAGTTTGCTGACCCCTGCTCTAGGACCAAACTGGCTTTTGCACTCTAATAACTGACTAGAAGAATTGTGGCCTAATGTATACTTTTTGGGGTCTGAAAGTTTGCCAAGATGGGGGAGGAGTGAGGGTGTTTTTCCAGCACCCCGTGTATAATGAACCACAGAATTATATTTATTTAGCATGGATTATAGATAAAGAACATTTTGGATCCTTATTTAGTCCAGTTTTCTGGGTTTTCGCAGGAAACCAATGAATCATAACCTAACGGCAATGGTCTTTCTGATTCTTAAACTAGGTTCTCATCACATGATCATCACATTACAGTCAATCATTAACCTGTTTATAATTCCCTACTTGGCACCTATCACCAATGAAGTTGAGGACCTACCGGTTTGGAGAATACATAGTTGCTTACTATCTCCACCCTTTCCTGGTATTCCATAAGTCCTTATGCCAGGAGAAAAATGGCTGGGACTTCTCTACATCGGTAGCTCTTTCCCTACAATCATGCCAGCTCGCCTTATTCCAGGCTCCCTCAAGTCTTGGCTATGAATTTTCTTTGGAATCTAGGGAAGAGTAGTTTGACTCAAATTGTCTTGGCATAATTTTGGCTAACAGTACCCTCTTTTCATCTAGTGTTGACTGGTTTAGCAGATTTGTGCAGCATGATGGACCCTGTGAAAAGCCTATGAAGCCCACTTTATTCTACAGAGGAATCTAGAGTCAGACTGAAGCGCTATATCTGATTTCTGCCCCCCTTGGTTAAAATAAATTATATCATTGAGGTAAGGCCAAACCTCAAGATCTTCTCTACCTAAGACTAATGGTGTTGGGAGCGTGTAGCCTCTAGAAAAAAGATAATTGAAGGGAGATTCTTGATGTACTTGAAGAGAAAGCATAAGGAAGAAAGCAAGAACTTTTCTCTTAGGTTGCCTATAAGCATCTTCACAGAGTAGTTTATCAGGTGAACCCATTACTAAGGAAGGTTATGTGAGCTTTTTTAAATTTGCTGAATGTGGACAACCAGGACAGGAATGGTTTCACTTGGATTTTTGCACTGAGCAAGAGGTCCTGCTCGCTTTCTGGTCTTCTCTGAATCTAAGAAGTAGGGCAGCCAAGCTCTTGCTGCTGATGTTGAAAGGAAAGCAGACTTTGAGAAGGCGCTTGCTTGAGGCTATGCAGGCTGAATGGGGCAGTTTCTTGTTCCTGTTTCCCACCAACCCAGCAAATACACTAAAGCTATCATTTCCTCTATTTTGTACGGAGTACAAAAGGAGTATATTAACAACTAAATGTTTCTTAGTAATGTAGAAGCTTATTAATATAACATTTCATAGTGGGTTTTGTTTTGTTTTTTGTGTTCCAGATCTTACAAAACCACCACTGGCCCCAAAACCAAAGATCTTCAGTCATCTGGCTTCCATAGCTGCTTCCAAATTTCCTCCGTCATTATCAAGGGCTGGCACACTTCATAATTCAAACTCTATGTCTAGGGGTCCAAAACCACCCATTGCTCCCAAGCCAAAAATCTCTGCTGACAACGATTCCACAATTTTACAGAGATCCAGCGTTTATGCTAATAATACCTTTAACAAATATCCCAATGGAAAATTGGAAACAGAACTGTATGAAGAAAACCAGTGCAACAACACGGAGTGTCCAGAATCAGAAGACAGCAATGAATACATTGTAATTCCTGATGTTGAACTGACCGATAAAACATACAGTGACTTTGAGCAGGAGCCAGCTGAGAATGAGATTTTGCACACTCTTGAACCAGTAGGTGAGGAAGATGGTAATTGTACAGATAGCAATGACGTATGTGATGGCCCAATAAATGTAATGAAGAACAAGGATACTGAATCGGTGGGAGACAATTCTGTGGAATCAACTGAAATCCCAGCACTTGACTGCCCTGAATTTGAAATTGAAAAAGAAGATGCTGCAAGAGATGAATATGAAAAAGTGGACAGTGAAGATCCTCCCAGTGAGACACAAATGAACTGTGCAGATGAAACTCTAGGCAAACTGGATTTGGTAAACGATAACAATGAGTATAACGTGGACGGCAAAATATTGAATGGGGAATCTTTGAAAGAAACTATATATGATGATATCATTTTAAGACATTTAGAGGAGCCAATATCAGCAGGGGAAGGCCTGCCTCTAATTTGCAAAGGTTTAGGTGCAATACAGTTTTTAGAAGAGGAACAATTAAATACCGATCTAGAATTGGGCCCAGCAAATCACAACGATAATGATTCAGCCTGGACTAGAGAAAGAGAGTTTATAGAAGATGTTGATGTAAATACTGATGCTGACATTGCTAATGATTCCGAAGTGGACACGGGGTTAAAACCAAGTGGGTCTGAGCTTGGTATTGAAGAGACTTTTAACGGGGCCACAAATGAAATGGATGAAAAGGAAGATGAAATAGACCAAAATGCAGAGGAAGAAGATCTTGACAATGTTTGCCAAACTACTGAAATGAAGAATGTGGTAGAAATAACAGAGACTGAATGTGAATCAGGGGAAGATTCTGGAGAACAAAATGAAATGATAGACACAGACACGATGGATGATAGCTGCCAGATCATTCCCTTTGGAACTGAGGGCAGTGAGGATGCTCAGGATTCTCCAGATGAAGATCTGGGTGAAGATTTGTCAGGAAAAGAGACTGAAATGCCTGATAATAACCTGTCCCTCAGTTCTGAAGATACTAATGGGCACAAGTCTGACTCGCAGCTTAGAAAAGAATCTAAGTCGGATGTTTTACTTGGAGTTCACAGTGTGAGTGAATGTACTTTAGAAGATACACATTTGGATCACCAAATACTTGAGGTGGATCATAGCAATGAAGAGGAAATTGCCCCAAATCTAACCAGAGAAACATCAACTGAAAATTCCGGACTTTCTATTGGAGAATTGGCTAAACTGGAAACAAACTCAACCAATGAATATGTGATTGAGGAAGCCACAGTGGTCTCTGAAGTGTCAGTTGTGCCGGATAACAATGGAGAAGGAGCCAGTGATTCCCTAGATGACCCATATGTCCTTGGAGACACTTTGCCTACAGCAAATGAAATTCTTTATGCTGGAAGAGAAACGCAGGAGGCTGATATCCAAAACAGCTCAAGTGATTTCAGGGAGGGAGAGAACATAGAAAATGAAAACCACTTGCTTTCCATAGATCGGAAAAACATTGTTACTAGAACAAGGTCCCACTCTGGGAAAGTACCTGGTTATGTGCCAGAAACAGTTCCAGAAGAAACAGGGACAGACACTGAATTGCAGACCTTGAGCACAAACACCATTCTTACTGAAAATGTAAGACACAGTTTCTGTTGGGCAGAAGGAAAACCTGTAGAACTGGCTAGAACGCTGCCTGCAAAGCCCAGACGCTTCATTTTGTACCCTCGATCTTATTCAGTGGAAGGCAGAGACATCCCTGTCTCTCTGTATCGAGAAACCGATAGCTCTATATTAGATTATAACCGATTAAACAGGACAGATGAGCTGTCATTACCATACGTAATTGGTTCCTCAGGTAGCTTTTCCCAGAGGAATCACCTTACATCCAGTGGGGTTTCCACTCCTTCCTCTGTTGTTGATATTCCACCTCCCTTTGAACTAGCCTGTATCACCAAGAAGCCCATCACAAAAAGCTCCCCGTCACTTTTAATAGACAGCGAATCTCCCGATAAGTATTGCAAGAAAAAGAAGTCCTCGTTTAAAAAATTTCTCACTTTGAAATTCAAGAAGAAGGCAGAAAACAAAGTCCACGTCGATGTTCATGTTTCCTCTTCGAGATCCTCCTCAGAGTCTAGTTATCACGGACCTTCCAGGGTGATGGAACTGGACAGAAGAAGTTTGAGTAGTTCACCTCAGATGTTATCACGGACTGCCAAACTGAGGGCTTCTGAGTCTCCGACTGTTCTTTTCTATAAGGATGGCAAGAGAAAAGGAACACCCAAAATGTTTAGCAGAAGTGTGTCAAGGGTAGAGTCATTTGAAGATCGTTCGAGGCCACCTTTTATGCCTCTGCCTTTAACGAAGCCCCGGTCTATTTCATTTCCCAATGCTGATACTTCTGACTATGAGAATATCCCAGCCATGAATTCTGATTATGAAAATATACAAATACCTCCACGAAGGCCCACTAGGGCAGGAACCTTTACTGAATTTTTTGAAGATCCTAGCAGGGCCTTATCTGCTGCAAATGAGAACGACGGCTATGTGGATATGAGCAGCTTTGCAGCTTTTGAAAACAATAAACAGCAAACCATCAACCAGGAAACAGAAAGGTATTGTAGCACATATTTATATAAGGCCTGTTAGCCTTGACCACAGAAGGCTAGACTTCCTGTGTATTGGGAGCTGAAGGCTTATTCCCAAACTTACTTGGCTTATCTCACTTTTTTCAGGAAATGCTTTCTATAAAGTATTTAGAATAGGGCATGGGTTTTTTTTTAATGGTATTTTATATAGGAAGTTTAAATGTTCCCTACTTTGAATACTTATCTGAAAATTGCTAGACTTTCATATCTGGGACCCAATAGTAAATCAAGTTAAATTTTATGAATCTTCTGTAAAATTTTGACTGAAGTTTGCTCATTTTCATTTTGAATAATGCTTCTATACTGTGGATGTAGCTTTGAAATCTTCTGTGTATAATCCAATACAGGTAGTCCTGGACTTATAGCCATTCATTTAGTGACCGATTGAAGTTACAATGGCACTGAAAAAAAGCGACCTATAACCATTTTTTTTACATTTACAACCATTGCAGCATCCCCAAGGTCATGTAATCAAAATGTGGATGCTTGGCATCTGGTTCATATTTATGACTGTTCCAGTATTCCAGATCACATGATCACGTTTTGTGAACTTCTGATAAGCAAAGTCAATGGGGAAGCCAGATTCACTTAACAACCGTGTTACTAACTTGACAACAGCAGTGGTTCACTTAACAACTGTGGCAACGAAAGTCATAAAATGTGTCAAAACTTAACAATTTAAGCTAACTTAACTATCTCGCTTAGCAGTGGAAATGTTGGGCTCAATTATGGTCGTAAATCAAGGATTACCTGTAGAATGAGTGGAAGCTCCAGGGCAGAATTTTCCTCTAAGCTATTATACTGCATTCTACCCTTCCTGCTTCTTTGCGATTGTGTTTATCTGTTCCTCTAAGAGTTATAGTCACTTTTGGTTTCCGGAAGTGTAAGATTGAGTCTGTAGTTTAGACTTCCTCTTGGTACAGCCATTATGGTACAGCCTGTTCGAAGTTCTTGGTTTGTATAAAGGTTTTCATAATCAATGTCTGGGGAAAATGTCTGAATGAATTTCAAAATCTGTTAGAAACCCTTGTGTTCTAGAATATGTGTTTTTCTAATCATTTGGAGGGAGAAATACTGACTCTAATACAGAACTTTAGTAGTGTCAGTTCACTAGCTTTTACCTTGGAACTGCACCTTATTTTCAATTGCAGCAAGACTACTCAGAGTAAGTCTAGTATCCCATGTGCTTATGGGGGGTATTGAATCTGATGGCAATTGGCTCCTTCCTTCACTAAAGCACCTTAGCAGGGGTGGAAACTTCAGCTAGGAGCGTTTCAAATAACAGTTCAATAATTCTCATCTTGATGTTCCTCTGTATTATGTTTTGATAAACAGATTTAAATCTCTGCCACACTATAATATTGTATAGAATCCTCTGCAGCCCAGAAGTGCTACATTTGCAGGAAATTCTTACATTAGACCATGCACTTAATTTCTTTATATTCAGAAGACTGTGGTCTGTGTATTGGGTGTTGGTGAATATACTTAATTAGATTCAATCAAATTTATTGGGCAAGAACCCAATAATGAAAGCATACTAGATATAATCTTTCTTTACAATTACTGATATGGGGGTTAGTAACCAGTACATTACCCTCTGAGGGATAGTTACTTCTTTTCTCCCAAATTTCGCTATGTAGTATTAATAATTAAAATAATGATTTGGTAATGGAACATTAGAGATGTCAATAGCATGTCAATGCCCTTGTTCACTCAATGAAAAGCAATCAGTTATACAAAAAAGAGCAGGCCTTTGGGTCCAACAAAACCTGTAAAAGACATTGTCATTTGTGTTGTAGACTAGCAGCAAAAAGGTTTTGATTCTGGGAATCTATTTCTAGCCTTTTTTGTACCACTCTGGAACCATTTCAGTGTTACAAGGAGTAGGTCAGTGATGGCTCACCTTTTCCGGACCAAGTACCCAAAGCACGCCTGCACCCCTAAAATGCAATGCGTGCACGGGCTCCATGCATGCGCCCCCCCCAAATGCATGCCGGGCCCCCCATGCATGCGTGTTGCCTCCCATGCATGCACGTGTGGTCCACACACACACGTCCCACCCCCTGCGCACGCATGCCATAGGTTTGCCATCATGGGAGTAGGTATATAAAAGACCCCTCGCAGTGAATCAAATCACCATCCATTATCACTCCATACAGCTATTGAGTACTAGGTGTATAGGTTTATATTTTGTTCCCTGATTTACAAATATTTAATTACAAGAAGTTAAAAAGGGGTCACCTGGAAGCACTATAGGGCAGTAGCAGTTATACCAGTATATTATCCTTGCTAATCTGGAATCCTGGGATTGGAGAAATCAAAGCAAGGAAACAGAATGATTTGCCCAATTCCTTCTCTTTAATGGACAGTGTGGGAGAAATGAAAATATTAGATATTAGAAATGAAAACTTGAGTTTTCTTTTATCACCCAGTAGGTGATGGTAGCTAGATAATATTGGGCAGATTTCAAAAGTAGAGTCATACCTGCCTACTTATCGAATAAGAGACTACTAATAAACCCCAGAGGTGTAAGTTACACTGAGAAACTCAAAGAAGTTTCTCTCTAATATTTCTAACATCTCCAAGAAAACTGTACAGCATGGAGCCACCAGGAGTCAAATCAAGTTCCAACCAAACTTTGCATTTTGCTTTTCTTTAAGAAACTGAATGTACTATATGTGTATCCATCAAGTAAAGTGAGAGAAGTGTTTGCTAAGAAGGTTTAAGAGGCCCATTTGTTTACATTTTAATGCCAGTCTTTTACACCAAATAATTAATGTGAATGAATGAGAATACAATCTAATGGTGAGAGAACCGATCCACCCTTTCGTCTTCCCAATATGCCTCACAGCCCCAAAAACAGGAACCCAGGAGACTTTTCAAGCCCTAAGAGATTCAGGCTGCACTAGATGCTTGATCAACCTAACCACAGTCCTGAAACTGGGGATTAGAGTGAAAAGACTGGCCCACCTGATCAGGTTTGAACAGGTCGATGGGGCCCTGTGGGGAGGATTCCCCCCCTCCTTAGTCAGCTTGACAGACTGGTTGTCAACACTGAAAGCAGCATTGGAAATGTCAAGAAAGCGCTAGCTAAAGTGGCGCAGACCTATAAGAAACAGGCAGACAAACACCAAGCTCTGCAACTGCCATTCCAGCTGGGGGGAAAGGTCTAACTCTCTACAAAATACTTGAGGCTGAAACTCCCCAGTAAGAAGCTGGGACCCAAGTTCATGGTGCCATTCCCCATAGTGAAGATCATCAATCCGGTCACGGTTCAATTAAAATTGCTCCGACTGCTAGGGAAGATACACCTGGTATTCCATAGCAGCCTCTTAAAACCCATGGTTGGATTGACCCTGAGGCCACTACCCTGTGAGTCCCCAGACCCTGGGGTCATAGAGAGGCCAAACCTATTATGAGATGCAATGAATCCTCAACTCGAGGTTGCACAGGAGACAGCACCAATACCTAATCAAGTGGAAGGACTACTCCTTATCAGAGGCATCTTGGGACCATTGAGGCTGACCACCTCATAGCTAAATTCCATGCAGACAACCCAAACAAGCCTGTGGGGGGAATCACAACCCTAAAATCTATACCTGTACTCAAACTGTCTTTGGTTTGCACAGGTCACCTTCAGGAAGTGAGGGGAGCTATATGTCAACTTGCAAAGCATTCCTGGCCTGCTCTCAATTTGCCATAGGCAAGGGGGATGGGAAATGAACTTTGCAGCTGCAGAGAGGGAGCACTTCAGGCAAAACAAAAGCACATTCCAGCCACCTCTCTGTCAAGGCCATCTCCATGGTCACCCACAGTGGCCGGAGGGGAGTGATCTCTACAACCAGCCAAATTGCTTCGTTGGAAAATGTGACTGATGAACACACCTTGCGGGGAGGGTGGAAACAGGGTGAGAACCAGAATGTAAATTAAGGGGGGTCAGCTTTGTCTTCACTTGGAATGTGCCAACATGAAGCTCCTAATAAATAACTGGATTTCTTTAGAAGCTTGGCTCGAGGCTCATGATTTAATTAGGGCATCAGTCGGAACCCTGATAGTTCTCTCTTTCTGAAGGGTAACATAAATGGAACTGAATTATCCTTCAGCTTAAATTCACATTCTCTTTATTAAAAATCTTGACAAAAGAAATGAAGGAACAATAGCAATCTCCACTTCAGATCAGTGTTAATATTTATGTCCCTGAAAGTCCTAAAATGTGAGTATTTATTTTATTAGGACAGATAAGTGCTTTTTCATCATAGACAATTTGTGTTTTATAGAGATAATACAACAATTTCATGAAACTGCTTTTCAGTGTTCCACTCTCATCTTCATTAGGTCTGCCACTGATATTTCACAGCTTAATATTATCCATTTTTGTCTGCAAATCTATCTCATTATTACTTGGCAATACTTGATTTGATCTGAATCTTATTGTTTTTTCCCAATTATTGTTTTATTATCTATTATAAACTCAAAATGCTCTTTATGGAGAGATATCAATTGACTAAATGTATTTATATTTTCATGACAATACAAAATTCAGTGTATTTTGTTTGATTTCACCTGTCCTGTTCATATAGTTTACATTTATATCTAATAAATATATATTTTAGAATTATTGTCCCAAGTTTCTTCAATCATCTATTTACTTTATTCACTACCCTTCTAAACATCATTCAAAAGAAAAAATATAATCCCAGTGCATTTCAGTATGTTATCTTTGCAGTTTGCTTATATCTAATAATTAATCGTTTCTTTATTTCATTAATAAAAAAACAATTGTGGCACTAAAAATGCTATTGGCATTTTAAAGGTCCTTTGTGGTTTTAAGAAAATGCTTCTGTGCTTAAATAGCAAATTATTTTGCCATACTTAAAATCAAAAGGAAAACAAAAACTCCCCACTCCCAGGGGCGCAATAGAAGCAGATCTTGTAACATCTTGGAGTTGTTCAAGAATCAATATACTAATGTAGGCTTGCCCAGACAGTATCTGCTGGTGAGTGTTGGACTTCAGAGTTAATGACTACATTCTAGAAAAGAGATTTTCTGATGTTTCCTTCAGCTTTTCCAACAGCATTCCCATGGCCTCTGTGGCTTGTAAAGCACGAACTATCTACTTTGCTGCTGGTTGTCCTCTTCTCTTTCCTTCATCATTTCCAGGATTTGAGTCTTGGCCAGAGAGCCAGGATGTCCTCTAGATCAGGGTGGTTTACATTGTTCAGGTGAGCAATCTTTTTTGTGGCCAGATATTTAAGGGCCACAGGGGATATAGCTGGGGAATCATGGCATTTTTGGATTATTTAGTTCATTATTTCTTAGAATTAAAGGTGGTTTAGATGTATGTTAAGGGTAGAAAGAGCCGAGGTGGTGCAGCGGTCTAAACACCCTGCTATTAACACCAGATGCCTGCAATTATTGCAGGCTCGAATCTCACCAGGCTCAAGGTTGACTCAGCCTTC
>JANHFK010001269.1:118460-133276 GCA_036250565.1 Sibynophis collaris
AGATAGATAGATAGATAGATAGATAGATAGATAGATAGATAGATAGATAGATAGATAAGGATGGATGGATGGATGGACGGATGAACAGATGGACAGACAGAATGTATCAGAGATACAGTATACAGCATCTGTGATTGTTTGCATTGCAATGGTCAGGCAACCCTTGTGTTCAAGGCTTCATTCTTGTTTGCCATACCATGTCTATCTGGCATGTCCAAGAGTCGTGTCCAAGAGCCTCCTGTCAACAAAATCCAAGTGCTGAATAAAGACTTAACTGTGTGGGCAGCTCTCATTTATTGCCAAGTCCTGATGTGAAGCCTTACAATAATAGGTTCAACTTTGAGTTTGGCTGAACAGCAGTATAATTAAAGTTGAAAACAGTGTGAAAAAGCATTCCAGTGTCTCAGGCTCTGTGGAAATGCACAATTAAACTTTGTTGCACTTTTTAAAATCAAACAATAAACACGATGCGGGAAAACTGTGAAGGAAAGCTATGTGGAACTATATTATTGGTGCAGTTATAAAATTGTCCATCCTTTCAGGTCATTCGTGTATGCCTTTGGCTGGTTTCTGAGACAAAGTTGGCAGACATATTGTGGAGTAGTTAGTGAGGAATCTGTGGGCCATGCCAAGCAAAACAATGATAGTAAAGGAGTTAATGGAAAGGGGGAAAAGATCCAGAAGGTATACTGTATGTTCCCTCTTGTATTGGGGAACAATTTAGGAAATAGGAAGGAAGAAGGCTGAGTTTGACTTTTCTGGAGATGGATCCCATTTCATGGAGGAGAAGGTCTGCAACATCCTATGACCCTGGGCCATGAATCCTGAGACACTGATCTTAACTCTGCTATTTAGATAATTGTAGATAGATTAATATGCAGATCAAAAACAATTTGAGAGTTTCAACACGTTTTTAATCCTGTTTTTCCCCCACAGATTACTTGAATAACCTCTGCCCTGATTCTGCTGAATATGAAGATACACAAGGTGATTTTACACAACCTCATTTTACCCAGGGCTGGAAATGATAAAACTCATGTTGCTTTGAGTTGACGCCATCCACTCATTTTGAATTGTTAATGAAATCAGAATTCGTTAGATTAGATACACTTCATTCTAGAATGTTCATTCTAGAACGAACAATACAGTAGATCTAATGGTTATTTAATAAAAATTCTGCTGAGTCCTACTTTTCTGATAACTGAGGATATGACATTGAATTTTAAATGTCTTTATTGAATTTTTAGGTTTTATCTTCATGATTAAGAACCTAGGAGAATAAATACATTCTAGTATCCCACTTAAAGGACTCTTAACATGTATTCTGATTCAAACTTAACTTTATCAACTATATTGACAAAAAAGAGAAGCTTAGCCTGAATTAGGCTTTTAAGGATATGTAGCAGAAAACTTAAACCTCAGAGTTAAAAGAAAAACTTTAGTTTTATGATCCATGAGGTTGTAGAATTAGAATGAAACTTATATTTTATCTCATTATATTATTTCTACCATATGGAAAGGGAGGGGCTACATTAGAAACTTTTAGTACCTTAATTGCAGGCAGTTTATATTTGTAATAATATGATATGTGGAATGAATGTGGAAAGATCATCCTGTTATTTCTAATATCAGCCCTTTCTAATAATTATTCTTTTTATTTTGTAACAGCAAAGGCAGAATTAATTACTTTAGGTTGTAGAATGAGATAATAAATTATTAAAAAATCAACTCTTATGCTTAAACTATGATAGTTTTTACATAATATAAATAATATATTTATGCTAAAAAAACCTTTGTTCTCCTGAGGAAAGATATTGTTCTGAAAGAATGCTGAATGCCCTTTACATAGAAGGCTGCAGTAAAAAAATAATTAACAACAACAATAATAATAATAATAATGTATACTTTTACTTTATAAGCTTCATAAATTCATATGTTTTTCCATTGCATTTTAGCGGCCTTGCTCATCATATCAGAACTTACAGATAGAGCCAATGATAGCTTACAACAAGGGGTGAGTGCCAAGTCCTGACTTCAGAAATTATAAATCTTGATTATTTATTGTTAAAAATGAAATCACTCATAAGAGGCTTAAAATAATGGTACAGTATATTCATGTTTGACAATATATGTACATGTTGATGTTTTAACTTTGTGTATATAATTTATGTTATATTCGCACATTTATGTATTTATTAAAGTATTTATGTCCAGCATGGTCTGTCCATAGAAATGAAAATTATGGGTTATTGATTTTTTTAGAACAAAGTAATGGGAGGGCCCAAGACAGGGGAATTGTCCAATGGGAGGATGTAGTAGCCCACAGTACTGAAGCAGCTTAAGGTTGCAGTGTACATATGACATGTGAATTATTTGAGAACCCCAACAGATAAATAATAACTCTGCTTTGATAGGTTTCAATTTTAGCATGTTTCTCCTCATCAAAGCTTCCTGACCACAGGACAGGTCAACAATTTCATCACTACTATCATGGCAGAGACGTAAAGCTGAGTATTATTGGCATATTGATGTCATTGAACCAAGAACCAATGCATGACCTTCCCCAATGGTTTCATGTAAATGTTAAACAGGGAGAACAAGGGCAAACTTCATAGCATCCCAGTATCTCATCTCATATCACCATTGAGTTGAACTATCCGTTGAGGGAGAAGTGAAACCACTGCAAAATAATGCCTCTAATCCCCAAAGGCAATTCAGATAACTACCATGGAAGATATCAAAAGCTATTGAGAAGCTTATTAGAACCAGGACAAGTACAATGCCTTCATCCAGAATCTGACAAAAGTCATTTATTAATGTGACCAAAGTTGTCTCCATCCCATGTCCAGGTCTGAATTCTGACTAAAAGGGGCCCAGATAATCTGCTTCATCTAGGATGCTCTGTAGCTGATTCTTCACCACTGTACCAACAACCTTGTTTACCATCCCCCATTGATTTATGATAGCAGTTCCTGCCATTTTGAGGTGGAGTATACAAAAATTGGCCATGAAATAAGCATATCATTTTAAAACCACCACCACAACAGAGAAGACTCAGTTACAGTAGTGATAAGAGCTGAAGGACCAGGTTAGAGACAGATCATCATGGAGAGAATCTATTTATGTGGTTGCTAGGGATTGACAACAATTTGATGGCACCCAATCAGCATCATCAATCAATCCCATCTCTATCATATCCCTCAGATCCTCCCCTTCTGTTGAGTGAGTCCCTTCCCTATCAAAAGATTTCTAACAATGATTGCTGTAGAGCAACTGCTACATCTAGAGCAATCTAAATAAAGATTATTGGACAACTGTGATAGCAATAATACTTAGACTTCGCAACTAACAACAAAATATATACTGTCTCATAGCGCTTGACAGCATTGCAGTTTACAGAGTCAGCATATTGCCCCCAACAATCTGGGTCCTCATTTTACTGCAGTCACTCTCTATGGATCTGGAATATACCAGTTTTTGTTTTTATGAGCATAGGAAGTGGAAGAATTCTTACATACAATCTAAGAATAAAAGCAGCCCTTCTCTCTCTGCCTCTGCCTCTCTCTCTCTCTCTCTCTGTCTCTCTCCCCCCCCCTTCTACAAATGACCCATTAAAGAAGCATGGAGGGGATCACTGCATAGTGCCTTTTGATTAGCAATGCTAGCAGGAGCCTTCTGAACATGCACATAGACATGCAAACCATCTGGGTGATTAAAATGTTCCAAAGGAATCACAAAGAACAGAGACCTGAGGATTGAGATGTTAGAAGAGTGAACGGAAGCTGTGAATATAATGACTGTAATTCATTAAAATCTCATTCTTTTTGCATCCACGTGCCGTCCAATCCTATCTTTTTAGTAGCAACAGAGGTCTCATTAGTTTCATTTTAGATAGCAAGATTTTACAGCTCGTCTGTGCTCATTCATTGTGTCCAAACTTTTCAACACTGGTACATAGTTAATAGAGTGAGAGTCTGGTAAATGAGCATTCTGATCTCTGAAAAGGAGGCCAAATTTTATGGCGTATTTAATGGGTTACTATTACCTGTTAGGACCACAGCTGAACAAGTGTTACTAATGGAAGAAAAATACAGCTGATCCTATTCATGATACAGCTAACTTGGCTTGACTTGAAAGTTTAAAAGCAGACATAGGTGGGGCACCAACACAGAATCCTAAAGTGAAATGTAAACTGGGAAGACAAATAAAAACGTCACAAAAATATTCTATAAAATTAAAAGTTAAGTTCAAGTCAAGGTAGAGTTTTTCCGCCGCAGCAAATGGCAGCGCCTGAGTAGCTTTGGAAACTCGGCAAACTCAAACCCTGGTTAATGCTGGGTAACTCCAAGGACTATAGGCGAAAAGGGATTTTTTAAAAAAAAAATGCAGATGGAAGCAATTGCTTACTGTTGCCAAGAAAATTACATGAATGTGAATCACCAGAAATTCAGCACAGCTGGAAGTTATTTCTGTTCCAAGCAGCCAAAAACATCTGACTATATGAAAAATGAAGTGAATGTAGATGTTACATATAAAATGTCCCACTTAAAATTCAATTTATAACAGTATAGTCTATTGAACATCTTGACCATGTACACAGTCCCCTTCCCCCAATTATAGGGCCAAAGCAAGCGAAAGACATCCATGGAATTCACACTTGCATGAACGACATTGTTATCAAGATCCCAGGGGCTATAAGGGAGTTTAAACCTTTGGGCCTGTATATATTCTAACTCTGATTAACCTTCTTTGCCTGCTAATTTCCTGAGTGGCAACTCCTCTAGTAGGTCCAATGTCTGACCAATCTGAAATCTCAGTCTGAGAAAGATGAAATGCAGCTTGACATCCCTATGTTGCGCTGCCCTTTCATTAGGGTTGCCGTATTTGTGCTGCAGAAAATCAGAGAGCCACTAGGTGGCAGCAGAGCAATACATAAAATTCCAGCTCTTTGCTGCTCTATCGTGGTTTCCAGAATTTTTGCAGCCCAAATATCACCTAATGCTCTTGGCTTAGTGCATCTAGAAAGAATGTGATTTCTACATTCATATGTAAGTTCATTTGCAATTATTTGGAGAAAGGGAAAGGATCGATAGACCCTTCAAGCTAGTGTTGGACAAATTCAGGATGGGGGTGCTAAGGAAGGATGTAAAAGAGTTTCACCACAAATTCCTCTTGAGAGATCATCTCAAAAACAATTCTGTGCAAGGGTGGACAGGGTGGCAAGTAGTGTGTTTCAGTATGCTTGCCCTTTAAAAAGCCATCAATCTCTTGAGAAAGGGGCTGCTTCTTCCTTCTTTGACATTTCCATGAACATCTATGATCAAATGATCATTCCAGGATGTTGCCATGTAGCTGATTATACAAAGTATATGTTACTGACTCAGGTATGATGCTCTTTTGAAAGCTAAACAAGGTGGCTTTGCTCAGAAAATGCCTAGTATCACAGTGTTGATAAGTAGTGCTAGGTATTCTCATTAAAGACAGGTGCTTAGGTATGTTGATCTAATTACACAAGAAACAAACATCCTATACTGTTTTGGTGGGTATACCAGTAGCCTAGTTGTAAAAAAACAAACAAACCCAGTAATGCAACCCTTTTCATAGTGTGAAAAGAAGGAAACATCTGCTAGAGGCAGATCAAGCTGCTTTAGAGGTACATTAGCAAGGGATAGTGAAACAGTTGGCAATTTTGTTGTGGAAGATTGGACACCACCAACAGAGTGTATACCTGAATTCTTGTCAATGAGTATGAAAGTTCTGAGTGGTGGGGAAGTCGTATTGATTAAACTAGTATTGTGGTACTGAAATCTCACAATTAGCTATGATTTATAATTTATGCTAGAATTCTCTTGCTCTCATCTCAGTTGGATAACTATAATTTCAGTGCAGAAACCTTTACACATACCATATTACTTCATTTACACACTGTATGTGATAGTAGACAATAACTCTATCAGCACCAATAACTGATGATGTCTTCCTACTGCTTTTCAATCTCAGATAGAAATTCACCTGTTTGTCATTTGTGGATGCAGTTGCAATGTACAAAGACCCCATACTTACTGTATTCTTACACTAATCTATTTCTCTAGAATTTTCTTTGTTTATTAATCCCATTACACAGAGACGGATGATGCTATATTTCAGTTTCTTTCCTTCATTCAAACAGAAGCGTATCATGTACATTAAATGTAATAAATTTCTATTGAACCACATTATTTGCTTATTTTTTTATCCACAGGAAAATTTGCAGAAATTGGTACATATAGAGCACAGTGTCAAGGGACAGAGCAACCTTCTACAACCAGGAAGAGTAAGTTCTCTTTTTGATTAACAGTATTATGTAAAGATTTGAAGTTCAGTCCAGTAAATGTTGAGTTCAGTAGATCTGATATCTTTGATTATTTGCCAATATTCGCTATAGTATGACACTGCAAACTTTAGGGTTTCATTAAGTCATTTCTCTTTAATTTAAAAGGCAATTACTACCAAGAGTTGCATCTGTATTCCAATTCACATGTTGAACTACTGAATGTAAACAATTTGTGCCTCTGTTTTCTTTCTCAGATATTTCTGAAAGAAGGAACATTAATGAAAGTGTGTGGGAAAAATAGGCATCCTCGTCATTTATTCTTGGTAAGATTTTGTTTTTACTCTCTATTAATATGTAGTCCGATGTACATGAAT
Source organism: Sibynophis collaris (assembly GCA_036250565.1). NCBI lineage: Eukaryota > Metazoa > Chordata > Lepidosauria > Squamata > Sibynophiidae > Sibynophis > Sibynophis collaris. The sequence goes on from JANHFK010001269.1 coordinate 125,148, forward strand.
GAATCTTTGCAAATAAGGCTGGCAATCAGCAACGTATTTCCTAGAAAATAAATGACACTGGGCACAATGGGACTTTCTTATAAATAAATAAATGTCCAACTTAATGTTGCAGCAATATAGAATAGAATAGAATTCTTTATTGGACACAGAAGGAATTTGTCTTGGTGCCTATGGTCTCAGTATACATAAAGGAAAAGATACATTCGTCAAGAATAATAAGGTACAACGTAAGGTATATGTGCTAGTTTGGACATTATTCCCCAAAACTTTAATAAATATTTATTTGTTTATTTACTTAATAAGTTTATAGGCTGCTTATCTCATATACAGGGGTGGGGCGGTGTCTCACTGGTTAAGAGGCTGGGCTTGTAGGCTGGAAAGCAGGCAGCCCAGGTTCGAGTCCTGAGCACCATGCAACGGGGAGAGCTCTTGTTCCTTGCCCCTGCCAACCTAGCAGTTCAAAAGCATGCAAATGCGAGTAGATAAATAGGTACCACTTCTGTGGGAAGGTAAGGGCACTCCATGACACCATGCTGGCCACATGACCGTGGAAATATCTTCAGACAGCACTGGTTCAATGGCCTTGAAACAGGGATGAGCACTGCCCCCTACAGTTGGCAACAACTAGCGGAATAAAATTTGCAGGGACTCCTCTACATTTTATCAATCACATATATATGAGTGAGTGAAGAACAATTAAAAGAGGGTAAAAGCAATACAAATATTGAGATTTCTTTTACAAAAACAGCAAAAACAAAAATAACAGCCAAGAGCACTCATAAACATTCAAATTAACCATGAAACGTGTTCTCCCATGCTATCGTGGCCTCGGACTTGATAGCAAAGCCATGTTTTTCATGCCTTGTAAAAAGCCAGCAGAGTTAAGGAAAGTGTAATTTCTGGGGGGCAGGAGGGGATATATTCCAGAGAGATGATATTTCTGTATATATGACTAAAGCAGATTTAAACTATACTTCAGTTTTGCAGCCTAAAATTATATTTACTTTGCTGACTCATATCACATTGCTGACTCATATTCAACTAGTAACTGATCAGTTACAATTCCATACGTGTTATTAAAAGTCATGTATTCCCTATCCCAGTGTTGGCGAACCTTTTTGGCACGAGAGCCGAAAAAAGAGAGCGCACACATGCGGGGGAGTACCGGAAACAGGAAGAGCAGTTCCCCAGTGCACATGTGTTCCAGGTTCTGGCATGCACATGTGCACCAGTCACCTAGTCTTCCGGCTTCTTGCCTACATGTGCACATGAAGATGCATGCATGCACACACGAAGATGCGCGCCAGAAACAGGAAGAGCAATGGGCAACGGCTGGTGTGCCCGGAGAGATGGCTCTGCATGCCACTTCTGGCATGTGTGCCATAGGTTCGCCATCACGGCCCTATCCTATATCCAATATTTTGATTTCCTTCTCCAAAATGGGGAAAATTGTATTTGTGTTTACAGGTGGTCCTAGCTTAACAATGGTAATTGGGACCAACATTTCCATCATTAAATAATGCAGTTGTAAAGCATGATGTCAAGTAATTGCACTGCTTAGCAATAGTAGTTCCAGCCAGTTACTGTCATTAAGCAAGGATCACATGGGTCATGTGACTTCATGTGACCATGACTTCCATTTTCCAGCAGGCTTCCCCATTTGCTCATGGGAAGCTGGCCAGGGAAGGATGGAAATTATGATCACATAAACACTGCAAGAGTTGGAACTTCAAGGAGTGTTCTTAAGTACGGTGAGCAGTGTTGCAAGTTAGAACAGTTACTGAACATGTGGTCATTAACTGAGGCCTACCTGTATTACATTTACTTTCTTATTTGAAGCCCAGTTTTAGTTTGAATTCTAGTTCTTAAATAGATTGTAAGTTACCTACTTAATTTTGTGTTGTCTGAAAATTTGATTCCTTAAAAGATTTAAAAGATTAAGAGCAAGTCCTGTGGCTCCTCACTTGATACCTCCCTCAATTTGATGAGCACAATAGATGAATGTCTTTTTGAGCATGGTTTACAAACTAGCTGCATAACTACTCAATAGATATATCATTCAGCTCATACTTAATTGTCAATTAAAATGTCAAGATATATTATGTCTACATCATTCCCATAGTCTACTAGGTAAGTTATCCAATGGAAAATTGAAATAAGATTAGTTCTTAACCAATACATGCTGAATTGTAAAAAATCATTACATTGTTTTCAATGCGTTTATAGTTCAAATACTTTAATATCTGCTCTAGAATCTTTCAAGGAATTCAAATTTACTTATTTCTATGTACCGGTACTTAATTCCAGAGCATGTCAAATTATATTAATGACAGGAGGTCTCAAAGCATTCCTTTTTTCAGTTAGTAAATGGCTTCAGATACCAACTGCAGTGACAAATTTACCAGTAGTGGGTCCGTGTCCCCCCCCCCATCCCCGGTTGCTCTCTTTCCCTTCCTGAAGCATTGAAATAGGACCTAGAGATATAATGTTGTTTCAGTTTCAATTACGTTTCCCTAGTTTTTTGTCATTCAAATTGTAAAGACAAAGTCGTTGCTATAAGCTGTGTGCGTTAAAATAAAAGGAAAACCATTTCTAAATGAAACATGAATTTAGATTGTGCTGCAGTCAAAATTAGACTGGCTGTTCACTGCAGGGGGGAAAATAATTATCTCTTGGCAGTTGGAAATATTGCAAAAGCGAGTTTCTTGTGGGATTTAATGGCACATGAATAAATATATACCAGTGACATCCTTTCCTGTTTTTCATCTCTTCTGCCAAAAATGAATAATACAGTCAGGCATCTCTATTGCCATGAAGTAAAATTTGGAGTAACAATGAAGGGTAATGATTTGGATCATCAGAAATAAAACAGCCTGTCTGGTCTCATGCTTAGGACTGTGTTTATAAGTTTCAGGTAACAAAACTCCTGAAAAACCGCTGGAATATTATTCCATATAGTTGGTTGCTCCAGAAGACAATTGTAAAAGTGCCATGGTAGGACTATGTAATGAGGTTATTAGTTTCTTCTGTATCTAATAATTAAAATAATTTGCATAAAATATAAATGCCCATGTTGCACAGCTGCAGAATAAATAGCAGTACATTTGGTATGATACTAAAATAGAATTCATAAATGGGCTTCCCTGGAAAGAACAGCTGTTCTTGAGTTTGTAAGGAATCATGATAAAAATCAGTGCATATCTTGAAAAGTAAGACCTTCATATAGCATATATCACATAATGTCTTCCAGAAAGTTTTTTTTAATAGGGATGTTTGTATGGGTTGGGATAATCACATATTTCCTAAAATAGTTTTAAAAGAAACAAAAATAGTTTAAAAAGTGAAATCTCGAGGGCTACCTGTATTTTCTGGTTTTATGTATGATTACTCTAAAGTAAGCCCTATTGAACTTTGCAGACTGCAGTGCAAACCTCTAAAAACAAATATAATTGTCTGTTTATTACCTATTCAGCAACTGTAGATTTTCTGCACATTGCTTTTTAAAGAATTATTTGTTGAGAAATTAGAGGAAACAATTAGAAAAACGTGACAATCCTAGACCAGGCCAAGTCCAAAAATGCCAGGGAATTTCTAGAATTCTGGCACTCTGACAAATCAACCATCAATAGTCACATAGACCTTAACAACATCTATAGACTATGCAAAAGAGATAAACAACCAGGCCAAAAGAGAACAAAAAGGCTCCAGCACCTCTCCAACAGTAATCAGCACTCAGAGCAGCATAGATTAATTCCAAGGTTAACTTCAGACCAACAAGCAAGCAAGCAAGAAACTGCCAAAGAGCCATCAGTAAACAGCCCAACCAAAGAATTTCTAAGACCGCCCCCAGCCACACAGACAGGCAAGACACCAGACTATAAACTGACAGCAAACAGCACTCCTGACTAGCACTGATAATAGGTAATTTCATTACCTAGTTTGGGTAATGAAACGTGCAAGGAAACAAGCAAGCTCAGAGAGCACCAAGGACCCTTCAAACAAAATAAAATCTGCATTCAAATAGTATGTTAATGTTGACCATATTTAAAAAACAAACAGGTTTAGACAAACCCTCCAGGATAACTCCTAAATTTTCTGTTTAGATAGGATTTCAGGTTGATGTTGAAAAGAAAGATGTTGTGGAGAGAAACTGGCTGAGCCAGGGTGAGGTATCAAGCATGGAATTGGTGTAGAATATTTATGGAGACACAAGAGAGCAAGGAGCAATTCCCCTTGAATGCAGCTAAATCTTACCTAGCCTGACCCAGGTATAGACTGCCAGCCTGGGAAGATTTCTGTGAAAGTAGCTAATTGAACTCTTCATGTGTAGATCTTGTGGTTCACGCACAACAGGTCTATTCCTGATATTCTATATATAGGGCACTGCTGGTCAGCAGTTGCGGCACGGATCTAGATAAATACACAGTCTAACTAGGTGTGAAGCGATTTAATTTGGTTTTAAGCATTGTACAAAACAAGCTATTTATTTTAAAGAAACTTCAGTATTGAAAGAGACCCAAGGACTGAGCTCAGCTTTCCCAGCTGCAAAAATTCAACAAAAATAAAGCAACACCAACAGAATAAAACCAGGTTACTAGCAAAGACATCTTGGTCCATTTGTTAGTAATGTACAGAAATGTGTGTAATGCTCTTAAAGTAACATGGAAATGGCGCACAAAGACGAACACAATCTCTTCCATGCAAATCTTTTATATAGATATTCAAAGCTGACATGAACCTTTAGCAACACCGTTCCTCTCCTGGCTAGCTCAACGGCATTAATTTAAATTTCCTGGTAGCTAGTCATGACTTGAGACATTAGGTGCATTTCCCTGAATGTGAAGACAAAACAGATGGGAAATCACTCTCACAGGCAATTAACAAACACAACCATCATTAATGTTTAATAAAACCAAAGGATAATAATCATGGCTGCCATAGCAACACTGCAATAGGGTAGTTCCCATTGTCATCACTAACGCAAAATATCTTGTGTTTTGTAGAACTTTTAATTTTTTTTTTCTTTGCAAACAACAAGGAGAATGTATAGCTAGGACATAATGCAGTGCATGCTGGGGAAAGCCTGACAATCCTTCATGCAAACTAATTTTATGGGATGGCAGGGTGCCCTTCATTAGCTATCTCTGCTGTGACCTGAATTGACCTCATACTAGGTGGCTGCATTAATAGGCAAAGAAAAGGGCATAGCCCTCCCAGTAATTAAGTAAACACTGCATATTTAAAGAAGGCTACAGCCTAATTTTTATCTCTTGTTTTCTACAGTGAAATCATCTCATTTTAAAGGCTAAATTAATAACTGCATAAATCAAGACATGTTTGTGGCTTTGTAACAAAATTAACTTCTCTTGATATTCTTCCTGTGACATGTCCTCCTAGAAATCCACATTTAATCTTTTTTGTTATAACAACCAAGGGAAATTCATTTTCGTCATCTATTCTTTAATAGCTAAGAGTCAGGTTTTTTCCTCCCTTGACCTTGCCAAGTCCCAATTTACGAGAAACTATCCTAGATTTATCTTTGTAGAGGTGTTCGGTACTTGCAGTACTGGAATCAATATAAAATCACAAGGCAGGGTCAGATACTGCGATTATTAAATTAATATTGGTAGGAAGGGTAATTTACAAAGCAATACATAAATGTGACACAAACTTCCTTGGGAAGCTTTTGGTTGTTGTTTTTTTTCTATAGGAAATCTGTATTTGCTGACCTAGAAAAAAATAATCTTCTGAGACAGTAATAAGTGAAGAATGGTAAGGGAGAACAAGGGAGATGAATAATATAAATGTAGACTAAAATTCAGACTACGTTTAGTAGCAGTACTTTTAGAGGCAGTGTTCATATATACCTGTCAAGTATAAGACAAAGCTCCATGTAGCTTTATGATAGGAAGAGCCTCAACCAGTCCAGCAACCTATTAATAATTTCAATAGATTGTTTTCTTTATCAAGCATCTGTTTCTTTTAACTATTCCATTTCCATGGAGATGAAAATGAAATTTAATGTAGAGAAAAGTAAAGTCCTACACTTAGGTAAGAAAAACCAAAAGCACACATATAAACTGGGTGAAACCAGCCTTAATAGCAGTGACTGTGAGAGGGATCTTGGAGTGTTAGTGGACAACCAGCTAAATATGAGCCAGCAGTGTGCAGTGGCAGCCAAAAAAGCCAATGCAATCCTAAAATGTATTAATAGAGGGATACAATCAAGATCAAGTGAGGTAGTACTACCATTCTATAAAGCCTTAGTAAGACCACACCTAGAATACTGCATCCAGTTTTGGTCACCATACTATAAAAAAGATGTTGAGACTCTGGAAAAAGTGTAGAGAAGAGCAACCAGGATGATTAGGGGACTGGAGACTAAAACATACAATGAACACTTATAGGAACTGTGCATGGCTAGTCTACTGAAGAGAAGGACCAGGGGAGACATGATAGCAGTGTTCCAATATTTGAGGGACTGACACAGAGAGGAGGGGGGTCAAGCTCTTTTCCAAAGCACCTAAAGGACAGACAAGGAATAATGGATGAAAATTGACCAAGAGAGATTCAACCTACAAATAAGGAGAAATTTTATGACCGTGAGAACAATCAACCCATGGAACAAAAGTTGCCTTTGGAAGTTGTGAGAGCTTCATCACTGGAGACTTTCAAGAAGAGATTGGACTGCCATTTGTCAGATATGGTGTAGGGTCTCCTGCTTGAGCGGGGGGTTGGACTAGATGACCTATAACAGTGATGGCTAACTTTTTCTGGACCTAGTGCCCAAACCGTGCCCAAAATACAATGCGCATGCACTCCCTAATGCGCCCCACCCCCACGCATGCATGTGCAGCCCCCCTGCACGTGTCCTGCCGCCACGCATGCACAGCAAAGACCTGAAGACTAGCTGGCCATTGGGAGGCGTGCGCACATGTGTGGCAGAGCTGAACTGGGGCAACGGCTCACGTGCCCACAGAGTGGGCGCTGTGTGCCACCTCTAGCATCCGTGCCATAGGTTCGCTATCACGGGGCTAGGAAAAACCTTCCAATTTATATTTACTTATATCAGATGCCTTGTGCAGAAAAGAAAATGCAATAACCCAGGAAAATTTAACTTCATCTTTATTTAAGCAAGTAACAACACAAGATGCAATGCTTATTAGTTCAGTAAAATTGACTATAAAGAAATTACAAATGTTACAAATTTAAACTGAATATAGCAATAGCAATATCACTTAGCAGAGGTGCAAACAATCACAAAAAGTGGTTCATCTCAGTGGATGCCAATGATGGGGACCTGCTGAACTTAGCCCCAAATTCTAGGCTGCTATACTCAAAAGACTCCAGATTGCTAAAATGATATTTTCTGATTGGCTCCTTTACAAAATCTTATTTCTTAATTGCTATTCATCTTGATGTGTTTTTGACTGCTTTTTCAGAGTGGCTCCAATCATCTCAATCCTCTTCTATAGCTTGTATCCAGCCCTGTTTGTCAAAGCCTGTGCTTCTATATAATTGAACTAATATAACTGCTTTATATCATGCAAGAAAAGCCTTCCCCCCCCCCCCAAAATGACTTCTCATAAGCATGTACTACCATTCTTTAAGCAGATTACAAAAGTAATTTAGCCTGAATACATAATAGGTACTCTTTAGACCAGATTGATGATTATCTGTGCAGCAAAATGGAATCCATTACTGATACTTTTTTGCTTGTCTGTGTGTGTGTGTGTGGGTCCATTGGCTTGGCTCAAAATTAGCGTCAGCAGTTCTTTGCTGTTTTCATTTTTTCCCCTTTCTTTTCTTCCCTTTTTCCTTTCTTTTTATTTTTCCCAGCAGGATCATCCCGGCCAGGGCCACCAAATGAATTTTCCCTGGAAAATGTCAAGGTGTGTCTCCAATGGGGATTGGGGATAAACCAGAAGACTGGTTTTGAGTGGCATGTTAACACACCCTTCTGCCTTCCCATCAGTTTTTCTTTTCTTCAGTTCAATTGTTTCCAATTCCAGGAGCACTGAGGAGTTTCTGGGTTGAAAGGAATAGCATAGCATAGAATGGAATGGAATAGAATAGAATAGAATAGAATAGAATAGAATAGAATAGAATAGAATAGAATAGAATAGAAT
>JANHFK010001269.1:158096-168311 GCA_036250565.1 Sibynophis collaris
TTGTTGAGGTTACTTTTTGCTGCCTTGTGTACAGCTTTTTATTAGTTGAGAGATTGGGTTTTGTTTTGTTTTTTCTTCTGACCAGATAGACATAACTCCAGAAAAAACCTTGGGCTGTAGCTATGCACCATTTTAATTTTTTTTAGTAATGTCTTTGGGTCCTATGTGTGATCAAGAAGCCTTTTTAATATAAAAGTCATATTAACTGCTGAGATTTTGTGGTAAATCAGTTTCCTAACTAATATTTTTTCTCCAAACATTAAAAATCAGATGAAGCAAAAAAAGTTTATAAAGCCTTAGTGGCCACATGCACTATTTTGCATATACCTGAGCTCCAAAATGGTCACGCTATTTACTTCATTTGCCATTATTTCAAAGGGATTAGTAGTTGGAAGATGTTCCATGTAATATTGTAGGTTTTCTAAATGCAACTTTTGACATGATTCTATGACTTCAAAGTCAATCTTCTGGTTCATAGTAGCAACTTATTATTTAAAGATATCTAGTAGCTGTCAGCTTTTGAAGCTTTTCCTTTTTCAAAGTATCTCCTACACAGATAATTCAGAGGATGTTCATTTTGAAAATACAAAAGAAAGTAACAGTTTTCTATTGCCCAATACTAAAGTAGAGAGTTGATAATCAAAATTTGTCCACATTCTGAAGTTCATGACTATCATGAACATCATGAAAAGATTGTTGCTTTTTCTCTTGACATAGTGAAGTACCCTTTCAGCTCAGTAAATATGCAGATAACTTGGAGAAGGAAAATATTTATTGAACATCTATAAGAATAATAGCCACTAAATGGGAAAGAGCTAGCTATCATTTGACCTTTACAAGCCATGATCTTATTTCAGTTTTAGAGTGTATCTTTTTCAACTATATCTGAATATATCTGTGGTCCAAAAAGGTGAGAACATGAGCAAACTTCCTGACAGAAATATCATTGCTCAATTAGCAGGTCAGAATCAGATGTTTATAGAGAAGATTATTTGGCAATCTCATGAACGATTTAAGGCATTTGTGCAATGAAACAAAATTACCTCCATTCTGACCAATATTGGCATTCAGTACTTTGTGGAATCATTTATATGACTGTACTTTTATGGACATTTTCATTTATTTCCACTGTATAGACTACTTTTACATATAAACCAAATGAAAATAATTCTTATAATACTTTGGCAACATACCAGTTTGAGTTTTGAATCAACATAGTTTTCTGAAGTGTATGTTATTTTTGTATTATATGTCAGATTACATATACAATGTAATACAATTGGGGATTTATAGTTTTGCAATAAATACTTTGGCGATAGTTATAAATAAATTCTAATATATTTTTAATGGGCCTGCAGTTTAATAAATACTATTTTTAAAAGATTAATAAGCTGCGAAGATGGTAAATGATTCATAAACAAAATACAATAAAAAGTTTGATTTGTTGTTTCATTTTATTGTTATGCAATATATCAGAGAATAAAAAAAATATTATCTGATGAAGTTTACTATTTTGTTCATTCAATAATCATAGTTGGATCCAGGATAGTCTAAGCAGAAAGATCTGTAACCTGGGTACATCCTTCCCAGTGAAATTAATTGTATTATTAGACAAACTGCTTCAGCAGCTGGCAAAACAGCAGGAACACGTCGATTCTGCTTCCTTGGTTACAGGGAGTGATAGTGTACTTGACCTTCAGAGGAACAGGGTCATGGGGAGGGCATTTTTAAATAATTCTGTCATTTTATCACTGGAATCTTTATAAATGGAGTTCAGATACAACCTTTGGGAGCAGAATAAAACTGATGTCTTCAGTTTTCTGCAATTGTTTTGTCCAAAGATCTTTGCTGAGGAAAAATGTAAATAAAACTGCAGAACGATTTGACACTGTAAGTATTGGAGTCTGTATAGTTTCAAGCGTGAAGCAAATAATTCTAAGATTACTATAGATAAGATTCTTCTTTAGATGAATATATAGAATATATAGGTAGTATTTGTTTATGCATTATCTTAGTAATTTTTTATTAAATGACATTTTACCATAATTTAAACTGGTAATAGATTATTAATATTTTTACAAAATGAATGGATGTATAAATCAGGAATATTTTAAGTGTTTAGAAAAGGCCATTATTTTCATACTGATTTTAACTAACAGTTTTAATCATAATTCTCAGTTATTGATATATTTTACTGCTTCATATCCTTTATATGGTAAGCAATGTTCCTTAACACATAATGTTAATTCATACTTTGTAACTATTTTTATAACAATCACAATAATTATTAACATTGTCTGATAAAATACATTACTGTATTTGATTTTGCATTATTGAAGTCAGATTATTACTGCATTCCTTAAGAATAAGTCTCGTACTAAGCAAACTATGTGCTTTCCTATTTCAAAATTGTCTTAATGCAGTCTTTCCAAAATTAGTACTTTCTAAAACTACTCTTAGCCAATGTGGCTGGGAATGATGAGAGTTTTTCTTAAAACCATCTAGATAGAAGCAGGTTGCCAAAGGCTGTTTTAGACTATGATATATATAAAGGTGAACCAATAGGGAAAAAAATTATTTGTTATGTTCATTATATTAATGCATGCATATGCACACATAATACAAAACTGTTTGAAATTAAAATTTAAAACTGTAAATCCATATATTTGCATATTTTATTTCAAATGTCAGTTGTTTAACAGAGCTAGATATATATTATTGCTTGTGGCAAATAATTCTTCATTGGTACATCTGACATTTCTTGTACTACATGTCCATTTCCAAAATGCTATGCAACTTTCTGAATGAAAAGTATTTGTGCTTTTTAACTACCTTCTCTTCTGGGAAAAAAATCAGTATTCCTCTATAAGTGGCAACTTGTATTATATATTTGTATCATTGGTCTGTTTCTTTTAATTCAAAATGTCGGCAATATAACATCAAGGACCAAGCTGAAAAGCTGCAAATAATTCCTCTATCCTAAATATCTTAATCTTGTAAACCACCAAGAGTTACTTCAAAACAAGATGGGCAGCAAAAAAATAAACAAACAAATAATAAAATTAATTAATAACCCTATTTTGTATAAAAACACATACATTATTGTAGACATTATAGGCTCATTCTGTGATACTTCCCATTTATTTATAGCTGTAAACTTAAAACATTTTAGATAGAATTTCATGGAGTGTTTTTTAAGATTATTGTTAATTGTATTTCTAGTTAAAATAAGTTAGTAAAAGGCACCTATTATTTGTGTTTAAAGTAAAAAGACTTTGTTTGGAACTAGATTTTTCTCAATATGTATAGTACTACAAATAGTCATTGACTTATGACCATAATATCATAACCCATAAGTCATAACAACCATCAAATGGTTCACCCACATGACCCAATTTTATGACTTTTTTTATGGTGGCCATTAAAAGAACACAATTATTGTAAAGTAACTGCCATGAGCATTAAGTCAACACTCTGGTTGTTAAGCATACCGATAACTTGTTACACGACAGTTTTGCTGAAAACCAGAAGTAAATGCCAGTTTCAGGCAAAACTCATCATGTGACCACGAGACACTGCATATAGCCGTAAATGTGGGCTGCCAGCCAAACATCTGACATGTGATCACATGACCATGGGATGAAAGTCTTGGAGGACTCTGTCATAATTTCAAACTTCGCCTAACGATGTGATTTGCTTTTTGGGCATATTAACTTGCTTTATAAGTTATAAAATAAAATTGGTCATATGCTGCTGGTTGATGAATGCAACATTTTACAGCCAAAATTCTGGGCTGCATTCTGACTAATGTATGTTAGGTATTTAGTCTGCAACTCTTTTTATATATCAGTGATTGCGAACCTTTTCGGCACCAAGTGCCCAAAACTACACGTGCACATGCCAGAAACCCGGAAACCAGCTGGCTGGTGTGCATGTGCACGGCCAGCTGGTCTTCATGTGCGCCGGAGCACCAGAAACCTGAAGACCAGCTAGCTGGCATGCGCCATCTCTGGAACGTGTGCCATAGGTTCGCCATCACAGCTATATATAATTGATTTCTTTTTGATATTTATGTCAAAGGATATTAAGATGATTTATTTGAATATTTGGGTGGTATATATATATATTTTAAACACATGATACAATTTACTTCAAAAAGTAATGTAGAAACTACTGCATGACCCAGGAAGCCCACGCTCAGTTTGTTTGCTTGCTTGTATTGTCATATGTATAACATTTGAATAAGATATTTTTTTAGGCCTTAGCGTGAACATGAAAATAAATTTTGGTAGAATGTCAAGATTGACACATAATATCAAACAATGGACTCACCTTTCTGCATGAACTTTAGGTTTGTTCATTCTGTCTTGCATGTACTCCCTTATATTATTATAGCAAACCATTGCTTACCAATATAGAAATAAATCTGTTAATCCCTAACTATTTCAATCTGAGGTAAACTATTAAATTAACCACATTTATCTATATAAAACAATGTTTCAAATAATATTCTCTTGGAGGTGTTTGGAATTTCCCCTTCCTACGATTCTGTTCTAAGAGACAACTAAGAACATACCTCCCTTCGGTTAGGAAGGAGATTGATGACTAATGTTTCTTAACATGCCATCTTCTTGGAAATGACAAATATAGTCAGTACTGTAAAACAAAAGGATATTTAAATTAAATAAGTCTTATTTACAAAATGAAAAAGAAAGAGTTTATCAGTCTTCTGTAAGGCCTTAAAGTCCTGGGCGTCACGATGTGAAGTTGAGTCAGTACATTGGATAGATCTGACAGATCTGTTTTTACAGTGGTTGCTATTTTATGTGTCTTGTTAATTTTTAAAAAAATATTTTAGATGCCCAGTCATTAATTTGAGATGGGCAGCCATCATTATTTATTTATTTTGTATCCCACCTTTATTATTTTTTTGCAAATAACTTAGGATGGCAAACATCCAACATACCTTCTTCCTATTTCCCCTTAACAACCCTGTGAAGTAGGTTAGACTGAGAGAGTGACTGGCCCAAAGTCACCCAGCTGGTGTTTGTGACTAAGATGGGACTTGAACTTATGATCTCCCACTTTCCAGCCTGATGCCTTCAACACTAGACCAAACCGGCTTTCTATATAAATAAAACAAGTTATCAGGAACCTGTTCCCAACCTCTATTTTAAATGTTATACTATGTTTGGCAATTTTTTTCTCTCATTCAAAATATTTATCAAATATCCTTTGTCTATCTCATAGGAAACCGTTTATCTTTATGTAATACGCTGGTGGTGCAGTGGTTATAATGCAATATCACAGACATACTCTGCCTACTCAGACATACTCTGCCTACAACTATCAGGCCTGGAAGCCATCTTTTGTATTGGGCCTTCAGACCTGCCACATTTACTACTGTGGGAAACTGGATGGGGGGATTGTGTGGAGTATGGGTGATATATAGTCATAATAACATCCATTCCTTTCTCAAGAAGTCAGAGACAACTTGCCCTCACCTGACAGCCTGGAGCTGGGAGGCATCTCCAGTTGGGACGATGTCTGTTTGGACCATGTGATAGACTTGTGAGTGTTGGGCAGGGACTTGAACTTTTCTTTGGGTGGAGAAAACCTGGAAACTTTCAGATTCGGGTTTTCCCAGATGTGCCAATATGACATCTCTAATAAAATGTAACTTTGAGGAAACTCAAGTCTCTGAGTTTTCTTTCGTTGGGGGTATTACTTGGAACCCTGACAACGGCCTTGACTTCGATCCTAACAGGATTCAAAATTGACTTAGCCTTTCATCCTTCTGAGGTTGGTAAAATGAGGACACAGATTGTTGGGGGCAATATGCAAATTATGTTGACATTGTAAACTGTCCAGAGAATACTGTAAAGCATTATGGCACAGTAATGCTTTGCCATCATCTTTGAAGAAAGACTTTGAAACGTTCCAACACAAGAATGATTTTACCTATGCCCCTAGAGGAAATAGAAACAGTTTCACAGATCCTCTTGAAGTGTCTTTTTTTTTTTGACAGGACATGGCATATAGTCACCCGAGATCAGAAAGATTACTTGCTTTCTTTTAGCTGACAACTCAGTAAATATTTGTAGAAGGGTTACCAGGTTTCTTGTAATTGCTGTTGCTGCAAGACAGTTAATTATATAGCAATCTTGTTAATTTGTTTTCTCTAAGGTGATTTGTATTCCTTTTGGCTTGCTTGGTTGGTTTTAATGATCTTTATTTATTCTCTTGATTGCTTTAATACATGTAGTATTTTAGTTTTACCTTCTATGCATGTCTTCTGACCATAAACGTAATTTAAAAATAATAATAATTTTATAATTATTTAATTATTCATTTATCTTAGCTGTTGCATTGGGCTGTAATATATTAAAATGTGCTTGAAATTTTGGCCTCTGAGGGCCTATAACCTCCAAATAGTTTACATTATTACCTTTAAAGATGATATCTTTTTAATCAATGCCACATTTTTTTTAACTGTCCTTATCTTCACATCCAAAGAGACAGGTAATTGAATTCCATTTCCTGGATTCCCTATTTAGAGAATGGTAATGCATGAAAACAGTTTTATTAGTGCACTGTGTCTGAAACTTTTCTTTCCTGATGGAAGGTTCTAGTCTACAATGCAAAAATAAAATGACATAGATAACACATTCAGCATACCAGCTTCTCTTCTGAAGCCCTTAGTGGAACTGATTTGGAAGGCATTCTTTGGCGTTTGGAAGCAAAATAAGTGCCTTACACCTTGGAGAATCTTGAACATGTACTCTGCTGTACAGTCCCCCAATCAAAAGATTTCAATTATGTAATGAAATATTAAGTTATATAATATTCATTGTATTGTTTTGCCATATGTAAGGTCTTTTTTTCATAAATTATTCTAGGTCCACACTGTCCAGTCAACCTTATCTGAAACTCCAGTGATGACCAGCCCTTCCCAGCGCATCCAGATAATCTCCACAGATTCCACTGTATCATCACCGCAACGTATTCAGGTATAGACCTGTCTTCTAAATATAGTCTGTTTCATCTCTTTCTGCTTAATATGTAGCATCAAATAACAGCATTTTAATTTATTTTTTTTCTTTTATGTAATAATTTCAGACCTAATATGTAAATTTATAGTTATTTAGTGACAGTGTACAAAGAGCAGATTTACTATGAGAAAGTGATCTACTACTTGAGATGTTTTATTTTATTATTAGAACTATGTTTTTGTAAACATCTTGTGAGAGAGCCTTTTTTTCTATTTGTATGTACATGTTTGAAGACAGTTTCTTGTTTCATTTTGAGTAATCATGTACGTATTCGAAACACCTGTTGATAGAATTTTTCCATTTTTACTATAGCATTTCTTTCTTTTTTGTATAAACTGCATCCATAATTTGGAAACAGGAAACACAGCATCCTTAAATAATGGCATATAATTCTTAAAAATGAATTTAAAGCTTGTTAAATTAATTTTTTTATGTGTTAAATTTATTCTCACACAATAATGTTTTTCTTTTTGTTATAGATTGTCACAGATCAGCAAACAGGGCAGAAAATTCAAATAGTGACAGCAGTGGATTCATCCATATCCCCAAAGCAACAATTTATACTTGCTAGTCCAGATGGTACTGGAACAGGGAAAGTAATACTAGCTGCACCTGAGACTTCTAATACCAAGCAACTTATTTTTACTACCACAGATAATATTGTGCCAGGCAGAATACAGGTAAACACAGTTAAAGAATGATACGTATATTGGATATTCAGACTTAAGAGCATGCAGAAAGATGGCTTATACTTTAACTAATTAGCATGGGTCTGTAGAATTTATATTCTAGTCTCCACATCATATTACTGAAATACTATCAGCTCAACAAAAATCAGATGATCTGAAAATATAGAAACAAAACTAAAGATGTGATTAAGATTATATAGATCAACATTGTCATATTACACAAACAAGGCAAGGGGCAATGGTTTACATTGTCTTTAGGCAATTAGCAGATGGCTGCCATGTGTATGAATCACTATAACTTTCCTTTACATTATCATGCCACCAATTACCATGTAAACTTTTAAGCCTTTTCCTTGCTGGCTTTGCTATACTGTTGTTTTTTATATAATTTTTCCATATTTCTTCCCTTTCTGCATGTTTATTTTGCAGTTGCACAACTGTGGCACCACTTGTTTTATGTTTAAAAATTTGCAGCATCTTTTAAATATAGTTTCAAATAGAAATTATACTACAAACTTTTAAATGTTTCATTTTAGATTGTCACTGACTCTGCCTCTGTGGAACGTTTATTAGCTAAAACTGATGTCCAGCGGCCACAGGTAGTAGAGTACTGTGTTGTCTGTGGAGACAAAGCATCAGGTAAGATGTCAAGCTACTTGGTTGAAATAACACATTTGCCTAAACACTCACGCAGTACTAATCTTTCACTGAAAGTTAGGTTTGGTGAGGATAAAAACAGAAGAAGCTTTTTTGGCAGCAGTGGGGATTCTTCAAGAAAACAAAACAAAACCCTGACTTATAGTGACTAATGTCATTATTGTAATAATGATACTGTTCATTTTCCATAGACTTTCTGGCACCTAAGTGCACATTATACCTTTTAGTCAGATATGCAGTGAGAATATATTCCAGAGCTCCCGAGAACTTTGCTATGGTTCTCAGTAGAAAGGGGCATCGTGGAAATTGTGTTACAATGGAATTTCATGGGGTATTGAAGGAAGCAAAGTGGTACAACTAAAGAGGCAAAATCTAATTTTTGAAGTACTGGTTTGGTCTCAGAGCGAAAAAATAGAAGATAATATCTGGGAAGATTTTAGATTGACTCAATTGAATGTTTAAATACTTTCGGTTCCACTAAAAACCATTTGATTTTTTTTTTAATGGACTTAAGTTCAAAGGAAGTAAGGTGAAGAGCACAAGACTCACAGTGATTTTAGCTTTCCTTAAAATAGAACAGAAGAAAGGATCACTAGACAATGAATACAACACATGTTATAAAGAACAGATAGAAGCTTTCCTTTCATTTTTGTCTTTTTGACTGAGTTTTCAGTTGGCTGATTCATTCTAACAAAAACTAGGTAGGGGATTTTCAAATCAAGATGAGTCCATGAATGGTACCAGTGTAATTCTTCAATGTACTAATTTATTGGGTGCAGATTTCTTCAGAAAGCAAATGCTGACTATCTAGATTTTTCATTGGTCAGTTTGTAGATTTCAGTAATTTACTTGACCGAAAGTTTTGCAATTGTTTTTGTGCAATTCACAGGAATATTTCTCCTGCTTGAGTTAATGCAAAAGATACATAGTGATTTTTTATTAAAACCAACTACCCTGTTTCAGTGGTGAAATCCAATTTTTTTACTACCAATTCTGTGGGCGTGGCTTGGGGGCATGGTGAGGCTTGGGGTATGTGACTTGGGGGAGGACACTGCAAGATCTCCATTCCCACCCCACTCCAGGGGAAGGATACTGCAAAATCCCCATTCCCTCCCCATGGTAGCCATCATATTGTCAGAATAATTTTTCTTCTTTCTGCTTGAGTCATAGCTCTTCAGTTATTTTCCACAACAAAAGAAACTTGAGAATACTAGGGTAATACTAGTGCAATAAGTATTTATTTTTAAAAAGGAATCTTAATAAAGCCGCTTGATCATAGTTAGTTAGCATTTTTTGAAGAAATAGGCAAAAGAGCATTGACTCATTCTTTAAAGCTTCAGACAAGAATGAGAAATATTCAGAACTTTTTTCTCCTCATCCCTTATAAACTGTCTGTATAATGTTTGTCAAATTTTGCTTTATCATAAACCCTAAAATGATAAATAAATTTGTATGCTTTGTTGATAAATCTGAAAAAGAAATAAATAGTGCTTTGAGTAATTAAATTGTAATCTGTATATCAAATTGAACATTTATACAGCAGTGCAACTTTATAAAATACAACCTTTTCTTTAGGACTGAACAATAAAGCAATCATATTTGAAACTATTTTTGTAATTGTTTACTTTTACATAATTATTGAAATATGGGCAAAACAACTTTTGAAGTAGCCACTATTATTGTTGTACATCACTCTGATAAACAAATAATTCCCCCAACACTGTCAACTATTTACTAAGTCTGCACTACTATTAATCTTCTCATCGTTCCTATCACCCATCTCCCCCCACTTATGACTGTAGGACTGTAACCTTGTT
>JANHFK010001269.1:187096-197444 GCA_036250565.1 Sibynophis collaris
GGGACCTCAGAGGTCATCTAGTCCAACCTCCTGCTCCCTGGCAAAATGGACTGCTCAATTGGCCGCACCCACCCAGTCATATGACCACATGGCCACGCCCACCCAGTCATATGGCCACATGCCCACGCCCACCAAGCCACGCCCACAGAACCGGTAGCAAAAAAATTTAGATTTCACCCCTGCCTGCAGTCATATGATCACTATTCAGGTGCTTGGAAATTGGGTTACATTTATGACCAACTGCAGTATGCTGTGGTCCTGTGATCATAATTTACTACTTTTTTTGTCTATTTCTAGCAAAATACCCCATTGGGAGAATTGAATTTATTTAACCACAGTAATTTACTATTATAAAAATTGTTGTGAAATCATATCCATCTCAGCTTGCCACCACAACAACCTATGATGAAAATTCTGATCCCAATTGTGGTCGCAAGTTGAGAACTTTTTATACATAGTTAATCAACTTAATATATTATTCCTTTTAGTGTTAAATAGATGGCCCTACAATGCATTAGGTCATCCTTTAAAAGTAAGGTAGTGCAATCTGATGTGACCAGAATGTACATTAAATTTCAGGATGAGCATTTTTTTTTACCCCAATATTTGTGTAGTGGTTAAGTTGATTTCTAGTCCTTCTCTAGGCACAAAGTCAGCTGGGTGACTTTGGCCACTTTCTCTTAGCCCCAGGAAGAAGGCAATGGCAAACTGTTTTGGAAAAACCTTGCCAAGAAAACTGCAGGGACTTCTCCAGGCAGTCTCCAAGAATCAGACACAATTGAATGAAATAAGAAAAAATATAACAGAATTAGAAAAATAATTGCACTGGTAAATTAATTTCAGCAATAAATCAATGTTTACTCCTAAACAGGAGTGGCATGGTGGCCTAGAGGAGGCTGTGAATTCGATCTAGGTAGTGGCAAATATTTCTCTCTGGATGCAAAGAGAAAATATCTGCTGCAAATTCCATGTAGGCGTCGGAAGGGCATCTGGCCAGTAATCTCTCAGCTCCATTCAGTCGCCTTGACTCCACCCTGATGCAAGGGATTACACAGTCTTTAAAAAAAAAGCTAGCTACCTAAGCAGTTAAATAGAATGGCCACGAGCAGGCAAAAAGTAATGGGAACAGGAGTGACCTCTGAATTCCTGTCATTTTCTCCACTGACTGCTTGTGGAAATCACAACCTCGTGACTGTGGGGATAGTGCAGTGGCCACAGCAATCTGAACATGGTAAAAAATTTCAATTCCACAGGAATAATGAGTTCTGGATGTTTTCTATGCATTATTTAAGTTAGTTTATTTTAGATACCTTGATTCAGAAATTGTGACAGTATATTATACAATTTGGACTAACTTTGGACTAAGTTATAAACAGATGAACACAATGAGAGTTTTATTATACTCTAGCAAACTTCTAGAATGTGCATAAAACAGTACTTCGAATTATAATGTGTTGCCATATAGACTAGGGTTGGTATAATAATTATTGCTATTTATGATACTATTAATATGAATTACTATTAATAACAAGTATTAATATTACTTGTTTTATTGATTTTTTTGTTTGAATTGAATTTTACTGTAGTTTTATTTAATTTGTAGTATAAAGAACTGTGAATCAATTGTTTGGTAGCACATAAAAATATTTCAGAAATAAACATTCAAGTGTGATAGTTGGAAATCTCTTCCTCTAAGGGACCATGTAAAAGAAAGTTTGGAAGAGCCCTTTATTGTACAGCCAATCAAAATAGATATTGAGGCCCATGTGCCTTGCAGCTTAGGGTGTTTATAGGATTTGGTTCAAGTGGTGTACCTCTGAGAAACACATTGAATCTGAGCCCTCCTGAGGCTTTCTACATGATTCAGAATTTTGATGGATTCTGAGATATACAAGTCATGTAATGAGTATATTCTTTCCCAAATTCTTCATGAAGTCATACTCCAAGTTAAAAGGATGAGGGCGTTTGTAGTTTTGTAACACTTTAGCTTCTAGCCATAGTGAATGATAATTTTTCATGAATTCAATAGACAAAGTATAGAAATAAAATCAAATGTTTAAGCATCACAACGGTACTGGTAAATTGAGTTACATTTTTACATGTACCACTGACTTTCTTATTTCAGGCTAGCTCGAGTTCTAGTTCGCCTGCCAGCTCTTAGACTGATGAGTTCCAGCATTACAGAAGAACTCTTTTTTACGGGCCTCATTGGAAATGTTCCAATTGACAGCATTATCCCCTACATCCTGAAGATGGAATCAGCAGAGTATAATGGTCAAATAACAGGATCGTCTTCTTAGAAGGAATCGGCTCATCCTGGTGGACCTGAATGCTAATTTACTGATTCCTTGGGATAAGGTGTACAAAATGTTTTCAACACTTTTCATTTTCTTGTTAAAAATTATTTTATTCAAAAGCAAGGTTAAAAAAAAACCCTACAGTACTTTTTTCTAGGCCTGTGTCTGTGAGAACAAATATTTGAATTTCTTTTCCTGAAAGGCTACAGTGAATTGATAAATATATCTTTAATATGTCTTTTTATTTAAGCATTATCAATGAGTACACTATAGCTTCTCTTATGACAGAATGCACATTAAAAAGAAATATATTCAGAATTTTAGCTTGGATTCAAAAGGCTCCAAGATGTCTTCTGCAAAGGGACTTGCCCTCCCCCCAATCGCAGCCCTTGTTCTCTCCCTCTCTCCCAAAATGAAATGCCACTCCAGGACAGCATGAAGTATAGCATGCTAGCTTGTTGGAGAAAAAAATTGTTTACAAGATTCTTTTGAGCAAACAGAGGGCTTTGCTGGAAATATGCTTTGAATTCAGTCTATATTGTGTGCATACATGCTCACTCACATACATGAAAATAATTTAAAATTAGCAAGGTATAGGAATGGTCAGCACTTCCAAAGAATGTTTTATGAAAGTAAGACATTACCTTCATAATCCTGCTTCCTTGAATAAGGTAAATGAATAGCATTTTAATTACAGATGTATACTAATGATTTCTATGAAAACTTACAGCCATGGCAGACAATCATTTATGCTACAAAATTTTTAATTGCATTTCTTTATTAATAACATGATTCTTTTAAGGATGTTTGAATTAAATTCTGCTAAATGAATAGAAATGTTTATAGCATAGAAAAAGCATAATGTTTATGGCTCAACTGTAAACTTGATAGACTCTATAAAAGTTATTTACACAGAAACATAGCACACTACTTATAGTGAGGCACTTCTGAGAATTTTAAGATGTTTTATGCTTGTTTGCCAATAGTTTTTTTAAAAAAAAACACCTGGGACACATCTATTAGTTTAAATAAGAACCACATGCCTTTTATGGATTGATCAACTTAAAAAACAAATTTCATACTCATTCCTTCTGAGAATGACTCATTCTTTCTGAGAAGACTGACTTTGGTACAGTTCTGAGATCACTAAATTAGTGAGGAATCTATTGATTATTGAGATGTTGCTTCTCTCTGGCAAAGGAGTCCTACAATCAGTTTGGACACTCCAGTAACAAAGTGGTTCAACGTTCTTAATGATCTGCCAAAGTAATCTTAGAAAGGTGGGATGAAAGCAAGAAGGAGCTTAATAGCAGCAGTGAAACACATAGACCAGGCGTGTCAAACTCAGATCTGGCCTGCAGGATGCTTAGATCTTGTCCGCGGGACCGCCCTGGAAACAGTGAAGGACCGGCTCATGGTGCCTCTGCCAGCGAAAAGGGAGCTCTGGAGGGCTGTGTGCAGCCCTCCCGAGCTTTGTTTTAATTGGCAGAGGGTTGCAGGAGGCCATTGCAGCCGAAAACGGAGCTCGCAAGGGCCGCAGGTAGCATTCCCCAGCTCCATTTTTGCTGGCAGAGGGTTGCAGGAGACCATTGCAGCTGAAATGGAGCTTGGGAGCCCATTTTTGCTGGCAGAGCACTCGGGCCGCCACAGGCGCCCCCGACGAGTGACGTCCTACTGCGGCCCCTGAACCCTGATGTGGCCCTCAATGAAATCGAGTTTGACACTTCTGACATAGACTAACTTCTGGGCTTTTGGTATGTGTTTGGCAATGTGGCAGAGGGTTTGGCTACAACAGATCCTGGGTTCTGCCTAGCCTGGTCATCAGAGAATGATATGACATCATAGCGGGGAAGATTCTTATAGTCCCTGCAATAGTATTCCATGGAACTATAAAGTTGTATCCTAAGAATTCGGATTCTGATTCATTTGATTTTCTCAGCCTGCAATCCAATTTACGTTCTGAAACATATGCCATAATTTCTATAGAAATGATGTACATAGTATAGAAAAAAGAATAGCCATGTATTTATTTATATTAAGTTGTATCTGTTTTCCCAATATTGTATATGTTCTGGAATTATTCAGAATCTGATAAGAAACCACCTGGAGTCATGGTACTAAAAATGCCATGTATCTGTCAAAATATTAAGGCTGGCCAATTCTACTCATAGCCAGTACTGCTTTTAGATTTCATATTATATTGCACAATTCTTCCTGTATTTCAAACCATAGTTGTAATTTTTATTTCATACATGTATCACTTTTTTCAAATTGACTTTTATATGAAAACATATTTCAACAAGTATGTCATTTATACTCATTGTTAAGTATATGGGTGGTTTCAGTGAGCATTTTAGTGGAAGCATTTTATAGTGAGTATTTTATAGATGTTAATAGATGAAGGTACCAATGAAGAATAAGAAAGGTTAGTACAATTTAATAGATGAACAGAGTAATACATTACATAAGTGATGTAGTCTTACAGGTCTCTTTCACCAGAAAATATCATTGAACTCAGTGATGCTTACTTCCAGTATGTGTTTATACTGCATAATTATAATTCATTCAACGAATTCCTAGGTATACTCAAATATTTTATATTTACCATTCTTTTATTTACTTCAACTTAATTCATAAAACACTGTTACACAGAAGCTGAATTAGTATACTCCCTGATTTTGCATAAACAGGAGCTTAATATAATTTGCACTGGAAATACATTCAGTAGGACTATGACTATAGATGCATTGGGAAGTACTGGAAAGTTAGTTGTATGTGTTGTATAATATGTGTAATACTATATTTTTAAAGTAGCAAGATCAGTTGGAAATAGAATTGAGTCTGTCCCGGATCATAGATCATAAAACTTAAAACTAATTATAGGCCAAATTTATAAAGTTAAAAAATTGGATGAGGAAATATTAAACAACTGAAATTATGTTTTAACTCATTTTTTATGAAATCTGCAAAACAAATTACATCCACTATTTTTACTGTGATAATTTACAACACTAACAAATGAATAGATATAGTTTTACATGCAGCTCTGATTGGTATGGTGACACATATATTTTTTAAATTATTAGAGTATATATAATACTTAATTATGCATATCTAATAAAAATATGTGCAATTTGAATAATATAAAAATGGTAGTTTTGAAAATAATTCAGTGCAAAAAGAAGTAATTTGCTGAATTCTGTATCAGGTTAGATCCTCCACAAACTATTTATCAGATATTAATTTCATTCTCTTGTATTAAGTTGAACAAACTAGTTTACATCATTTGTTTCACTGATCTAGTGTTTAGACCAAGCCAAAATACATTTTAAATAGCACTATTTTAATCGCATTGAGATGCAATATTTCAATTATTTATATTCAATATTTATTTACTTCCCATTTCACCTAGCTGGTATATTATAAAAATGTTTCTGTAGTTATTCATTATCATAGCAGAGATATGTAGTAGATCTCACAACTACGGTAGGAATTATTTTTATATTTATGTTTTTCACTGCACCCAAAACACCAAGCATTTTTTTTTTAGTTTTAGGTTTTTGGGGAGATAGTGTAATAATGAACTATTTCAATCCTTTTAAACTTGGTTTTTATACGAGGTCTGGAAAATGTTCAAAGCATCTAGAATTTATACTTCCAATTTTCAAGGAAAGAAATGCTGCACTGAAGGGCATCAGAAAAAGGACATGCAATATTGGCCATCCTTCATCATGCACAACCTGTTGGAATATGTTTTCTGAACGTAATTTTCTTTTTAAAAGTGTAAGCATTATTCTTGCTTATGTGCACACTGAAAATCTCTCAGTGTGTTTGGAAGAGTTTTGCTTTTTTTCAGATGGTAGCAGTTACCAGTATACTACAAGAAACTATTGATTTGGGTGCTTGTAGAAAGAAACATGACTGCACTGAGAAACTACCATTCAGACAGAAAACAGAAAATAGTATTTTGTTTCTCTACATTAGAATCCATTAGTTCTGTCCAGTATCACATAATAGAAATTATTCTGCTTCTCTTCTATTTGCATTTTCCAGATCTGCTCTAAAGTTCTGCTAATTTACACCAGATTTGCAGAGCTGCTTTGAGTAGAGTGAATGCTCAGTGGGTAATTTTCCTTGGGTCATGCGCCTGTTATCAGTGAAGGCAATGGAGATTTGCCTAGTTGGTGTCATATAATCCTGACCCTTTGTAATTCGATCTTAAAATAATTATTGAAGGATGTTTTATCATAAAGTCATAGCACTTTTAAAAATTGTCAGTAAATCTATTTCTCTGAAGGTGGACATGTTACCAAGCACACTTATTTGAAAGCAAGTTCTCTCAGATTACTGGAATTTAAATATCCATGTTGATGATCTGCATTTAACATGTCTTGAATGGAAGGTCTGTTGATAAATTGGACTTACGAATTTTAATTTATTTCAATGGACTTGGACATGCATGACAATAAGACTAAAATCTCCTTGCTATGGGAGAACTATATGGCAACTGACAAACCATTAAATAATACAGTTTCCTTGAAGATTTAATTAAATAAAAGTGAATCGTAATTAAATATAAGTAAAATGAATTAAATAAAAGTAAAAAAAATAATTTTAAGTATGTGTCCATAGGTGGGTTTTATTATCAAAAATAATTAGGTATGTCATTTAGAGTTCAGTTCGAATATGCCATATAACAGGAAAAGAGTTTTTTTTTTTAAATCTTAGGACTTGACCAAGCTCTTAAGCACAATCAAAATAGTGCTTTGGATGCTGGCCATATTTATTTGTTTGTATGATGTTTATGTGTTAGTTCCTAACTTTGTTCAGTACATGTACAGTGTAATATAAAATGTGTATGTATGTATGTAAAATTATGTACAGTCATACTCATATATACCAAATTTCTATATGTTAAAAAAAGATTTATAACTGCATTGCAAAGCTTGAGCTTCCTACATTTTATATTTTGTTCAAAGCTTGATACAAACATATGCCTTCCTCTCCTTTTTCTCAGTAGAGTGGGCTATTGTTTAAACCTAGGATGTAATTGCACTTTGTCTTAAATACTGAAAGAAACTATCTAACAGTTCCAATTTTATTTGTTAATATTCAGAAACCCAGTGAAATTATGGAGATTGTGCAGTGATGGTAGTGGTGAACTGTGGACCATAAACCTTTCTGTATATTCTCAATGCCTGCAAAAGAGGTTTTTTGTATTTTTCCTGAGCTTTTCTTTTGTATAGTCGTCTTTTTCAGCATATACATTTTGATCATTGTGTATTTTAATGTTATCAGTACATGCCTTCCAAGTTGCTGATTAAAATGAACAAGGCTGTCACAACAGATGAATTTAATTTCATATTGTTAGCTGTCTTATTTAATAAGCATAAGGCAAAATGCTGCGTCATGAATGTCACTGATTCAGATATAATATCTTCAAAGTAATACTTTTCTTTCTTGAGGAGAAACTGGCAAAATAACCATCTTAAATTTAGGTTTTTGAATAGACAAGTGGTATGAGATGCTACCACTTCATACTACCAGTGAGGTCTTGGAGGATGTTTCAAGTAAGCTCTGAAGGGAACTAGTGCATCCCAAATTTTTGGTTTCACTTTATATTACCTTGATTCCTTTCCAGCCTCCATCTGTAAAATTTGGGAAGTGGGGGGCGAGGGAATGTTGTCATATCATTTGGCCAGAGGTTGCATGTAAAACATTCAGTGGTGCTATACAGTGGGCTCCATAAATATGATTGTACTAAGAGAAAAGTACTCCTGTATATAAGGACACATATAGAAGCTCTATACTGGGAATTGGATTATATGGAAAACTGCATTATTTCTGTCTTTCTTGAAAATTCAGGTAATTTGCAGTGCATAGAAAGGCAGGCATTGATGGGAAACTCGCATGTTTTTTCTTTTAAAACAGCTTTTTTCCTAATGCCTTGACAACTACTTCCAAGTGTGATTAAAGAAGAGTGTTAAAATCCTGCTCTCGGGCAGTTGAGGATCAATTTTCATGAAGCCATATAGAGAAAGATTATGAAAATGAATGCTGCTGATAAAGTTATATATAGTGTAGCACTTGCCTAATGTGGCACTTAAAAGACTTGAGTTGTAACTGAAAGTCTATAAACAAATTGAAAAATGAAGTGGGATGCAATTCTGAAGAATTCCTAAACGTTTTTGAATTTATATTTTTCTGTTTTCTAATCTACTGTTTTAATCATTTTTCTTTGTTTTAAAACCATTTTTGGTTAAAAGCATTCATTTTAAATTGACTGAAACT
The DNA here is from genome assembly GCA_036250565.1 of Sibynophis collaris. NCBI lineage: Eukaryota > Metazoa > Chordata > Lepidosauria > Squamata > Sibynophiidae > Sibynophis > Sibynophis collaris. The sequence goes on from JANHFK010001269.1 coordinate 195,685, forward strand.
GAAATTCTTTGTTTCATAGTTACAATAATTGGATTCATCAGCCATTCCATTTAAAATTGAATAGAATTTTTCCATTCTTAGTTCTATGAAAGGTTAAGAAAAATATTAAGAGTTTTTGCTTATTTGAAAAGCTTGCTTGGAATATGTGTAAGAGGCAGCATTTCTCATTTGCTGGAAGCAAAAAGAATCCAAGAATTGTAGGGAATCATCCTGATATTGCTGCTCAGACATGATAGCTTTACTTTTTGCCAAACCTATTTACACAATGCAGTAGCAAAATCAAATACATTATTACAAGAGTAAAAGTAAATTGGTACTAGAAATACGATACTTATTTCATATTCTGTTCAGTTTAAAAAAACAAAACTAAACCAACAATTGCATAAATTTTACTTGTGTATTGTCCAAAAGATAACAGCATACAGTACCTTATTTTTTCGGTATCCACAGAATTTATATTCTGAAAAGGCTTCCATAATTATGTACTAAGAATAATGTAAAGCCAATGTTCTCAACAGTTTTATAGTTGAAAAGTAGTACTTATGTTTACAATTGTAAGCATTTGAAAACTCCCTCAAGCATTAAGCTTGTATGAAAACTAATGTATTTGCCATAAAAAGAATTGTAATAATATCCAGGGTTATGTTTTATAGCTTTGTACTGTTTATTAAAAAGTCTACTTTTTTTAATTCAGGTTTAAAACCTGCTGCTTCCTCTGTTTCTTTTGTGAAATCAACTTTGAAAATTTCATGACATTTTAAGTTTTTTTTTAAATTTTAACTTTTGGATCCAATCAATGTCTTCAGTTTGGAAGATAAATTTGCATTGTTGTGTGTGTATATAGAGAATTGCAGTGCATGCTTATGCATTTTATTAAATGCTGTCTAAATGTGTCCTTACATTGTTGTGGCTTAATGTTGCAGTCTACAATAAATTTATACTATTACAATAAATAAAGACTCTTATGCAGCTTTTGACTTCCTTTTAATATTTTTTGTAAATATTCATGGCAGTTAATGATGACAGTGTGGCATTTTGTTAACATTGCTTGAAACAGTATAAATTCTCCAAAGTAGCATTCTGCACCTCAGCTGATTTTATCTCAGAGTTCCTCCAACAGAACTGCCCATCTCCCTTGCAGGTAATAAAGTTTCAGAAAGTGTGTGAGTTGGGAATAATGGAACAGCAGCTTTGAAAAGTCAACCATCTCTACTGGTATAAGTCTTTAGATTTTGGCCAAAAATCAGGACATTGATTCAAGTGCACAGCAATGAAAAACACTTATTTTAGGAAATGGCATTTGGCTTCAACTGGGCTTAGAAACTCAGTAGAGCCAGCTCTGATTGGAATGGGCTGACTCCTATAAGGAATTCTATTCTGCATTGGAAATTAAGAAACATGTTGGGAGAAAACCAGGGTAAATTTCTTACGTTTTTATTTAAGAAAACCATCCTTCTTTACCTCAGAATTGAGGTCAGCTCCAGAGGGCGTTTTCTGTATCGATGAATCGATTGATACATCTATATATCCCAAGTGCAGGAAAGAGCAGCACATTAGAGCTCTTTCTCCAATTTATCCCCACAATTAACTATGGCTAGCTGGAGGCCTCGATTCACCCAATTAGCTTCTCTGCCTGAAATGCGGACGTGGTTTCCTCATCCCCAGTTCCACGCTAAACTTCCTACATCCAGCAGAGTGAGCTGTGATTTAACGAATTAGGCACAACTATATTTGGGGGGGGGGGGGGCGTGTGTGTCTCT
>JANHFK010001269.1:213748-228208 GCA_036250565.1 Sibynophis collaris
AATAGAATAGAATAGAATAGAATAGAATAGAATTCTTTATTGGCCAGGTGTGATTGGACACACAAGGAATTTATCTTTGGTGCATAGGCTCTCGGTGTACATAAAAAGAAAAGATACATTCATCAAGAATCATAAGGTACAACATTTAATGATAGTCATAGGGTACAAGTAAGCAATCAAATCATATTAGGAAACAATTACTCATTTTTGTGAGAGAAATAAATGCACAGCAATATTTTTTCTTAATTCTTACTATAATAATAATATTTGAGCAATACTAAGCCAAATATGATTAACACTAAAAATTAAGAATTAAGGCCCTTGTAATTCTACCACTGTACTCACTTGCAAAGGGGAGACTGACCAGTTCCATGCACTTCTTGCACATGATAGACCCACAGAGGCGGCAGTGATGGCGCCTGTTCCGTATGCTGAATTTATTACCACAGTCTGGACAAAAGGGTACATCTTGATCATTAACCCAAGGCACGACAGATTTCTCTATTGCTGCAATAAGACATGATAACCTATTAGACATCATTAATGAAATCCCAGTTGAAAATGTTAGCAAAGGCATTTCTTCTTTGAGCTTACCTCTTATCTTTGCAGAATCTGTAATCGTTCTGTCAAAGGAAGTAAGCTGTCCGAAAAGAAAATGACCAAGAATTAGATATACATAGCAATTTTATTGTAGTTTGCCACATTACTTCAAATAAATCTGTTTTTCACCATTTTTTCTTAAAAATCAAATGTCTTCCCCGAGTATCTCTTTTATATTACCTTAGTAATAGAGCAGCAGATTAATAGAGGCCAAACAGGGGGGAATAGAAAAAAATACTTAAAAATTCAGAGAAATCTTTTTGTTTTAAAGATCAAAGTTTGAATAAGGAAGAATAGTGAAAAACCAATCATAAAATGAAAATTGAGAAAATATTTGCATTTTTCTAATTAAAAAATAAAGTTTAACACTCCTAAAGAAAGAATATTATGTTCCTTAATTCCAATTTCTTTTTAGTTCCTTATTGTATAGTATTTAGACCAATACTAAATATTCTCACAGTCTAACTAATATAGCAGTACTGCTATTAATACGACACTTCAGAGATGTTAAAGTAGGATTAGACAGCATTTTTTCTGCCAACTAATTTTATCTCTATGCTTTTTAGACTGCTATATATCAATGGTGGGTGAGACTTAAGCAAACAGCAAGGATCAAATGTATATTGTGCCTTAGAGGATGCTTAGTTAAAGTAAATTATAGACCACAGATTTCTTTCCAGAATCTCTATATTTAACATCTCTTCAGCCACTGTTACTTTTTTTGTTAATAGCACCTCACCAAGGAATGCATTGAATTATACTTTAACAAATAACATAGAACCACATAGAATAACAGAGTTGGAAAGGACCTTGGAGATCTTCTAGTCCAACCCCCTGCCTAGGCAGGAAACCCTACACCACTTCAGACAGAACATAATAATAAACATCACAAGTAATGTTACAGTAGCTAATGATTGAAAAAAGGACTTACATATGTTAGTGAAATATGTTAAATAAAAGTTTAATAAAAAGTAAATAAAATTAAAAAATTAAAACTACAAATTATTTACCTTTTCTAACCTGATTATTAATTTATTGACTTCCACAACATAGTGATCAATTCTGGCTGCTCTGTGTTTCTTAAAATCAGAAAGATGACTCCTTATAGCACCTAATATAAAAAAACCGGTTAGGAAACTTGACAGAATAATTCAACCATAAATATTCAGCTAACGGGCAGTTTATCATGTTCTTAAGTTCTATCAAATTTGCTATTCAGTCTAAAACTCAGAATTAAAGAATGGTAACTGGTGGACCATTTGCAATGCTATTTAGCCAAACAATGGATACAGTAACCAACCAATCATAGTAGCCAACCAACCCAGACTGTGACTTAGAATATTAAGCATAAACATATTATTTCTTTATTGATCCAACTAATTATAAACAGCCATAATACTTCAAGAAAATGATACAGAGAAGTAGGTATTGAGGGGAGCAAAGAAACCTGGGAAAGGATTTATATTGCCCCACTGTGAATGCAGGATAATTATAATTTTGGGTATTGCAGTAAAAAAACCACAGCCAAATGTGGTTTGCCATATCATCTGGCATGCATAGTTAATATGCAACATGGTTTAATATGCTATATAAACATGCTCTAAATATTAACTACTCTGTATTTTAGTCTTCATTGATAAAATACTATTCTTATTTATAAGATAATGGTATTTTAGAAGACATATTTCTATTATGGAATTTTCTTCAGATGTTAATTATTGCTAGTGGTGAGCCCATTTTGCTCTCAGCATCAAATGAATACATACATTTGTACAAATTATCTATTACAAACTATCTTCATAACACAATATGATACATACCTTCTCAGAATTCATTGGTGCTCTCACACAGATCAAGTTAGTGTAGTATATTTATATAGATTTATACACAATATAAAAATAAACTTACGAAGTTAAAAACATCCAGCTCACTGTAACTATTAAAATTTTCACAGCTTTATTATTTTGCTATCTATCCTTGTTTCAAATGAAGATTTCTTGACTGGTTACCTAATTCTTCGAGTTCCCACATATATGGATCCATTCCACCATAACTGTAGCCTTCATATCGTTCCTGAGACCCCCCATCATTTCGGTCATCATCTCGTCTCAACAGTTTATTTTTTGCTTTTTTTGCTTTTTGAACAAGACCTAAACAAGAAAAAATGGTGGATGTCACAAATTCTGTTTACAGTTGCTACTGTGACAGTGTGGTGAGCCCGTGGTTCATCCAATTTGCAATTGTCCCCTTAGAATGGACTGGCCATCAAAACTCCTCAGAATGAACTGGCCATTTTTAAATTCAATTTGTCCTTTCGGTTAGATGAGAAAATGTAAGTCTTTAAAACATGCTAAAAAAAAAACAGCAACCCAGGGCTGCATTTTCTAGACGAACAAGCTAAAGTTTAAAGACCTTAAATCTTTGTTTAAAATTGACAGATTTTTCATTGGCAGATATCATAGCATTTTTTTCTGCTGTCCCATAGGAATGGGATATACATTATTCTAAAATTTGTAAAAAAAAAAAAAAGAATATGAAAAGAATTACTAAAATTCCCATAAAGCACAATCCTGAAAAAAAAAGAAACTACTTGGTCCGACCTGTTGGGAATACAAATGTATCAATTAGCCAAGCAGCCCAATTATTGGCAGCCCACAGGAATATTTTGTACCCGGTTATAGACTTAATTCAGGAAGCAATTTGTGCAATAGAACACTGGACAAAGCAGAAGGCAAGAGCACTTTAAAGGTAAAACAATGACGCATTTAACAGCCTTCAGAGAACTGGGAAACAACTTGTAACAGGTGAAGGAAATTAACAGTTCAACATAACCACATCATCTTTGTATTTTACTGTGAATGTAAATAACTATATACCGGTAGTTATTTACTGTATAGTTATTTAAAAGAGGGTGAAGGGAAATGCCCAATAATTAGCATATGAACATATTACAATTATTTTTACCTTTACACCTACTACTATTCTTAAGCTCTTGTTACTAGGTTGTGCAGCCAATGATTGAAATTATGTGATGACTAAGGGCTGTTTACATGCCACATTTGATCCCATCAGAGTATTCCCAAGAATGACTCTGAATGTCTGAAAATATAATGAAACTCAATGCGTCAAAATCACCATGGAAATCAGCAAGACTTACTAGCTAGAGGTAACTTGACTTAGTTTGGGGTCTTCAGAGACAGAAATACACATGAACATTAATATGTATTGTGAAACAATGTGTTATGTGGCTAAAATGTTATGTAGTAAACGCACTAAACTGATATTAACGATTATTAATGAATTTGTACTGGTTTCCCAAAATCATGGTATCAGATAGTTAGATAGTGTTTTTCTGTATTCTTCGGGCATCCTGGTTAAAATATCTCTTTTGGTCTGATTAAAGCAACAAGACACTTGAAGACAAGCAGGCATGTCCAAGTTAGTTAAGTGGTAACTCAGGGGCCAGCATGAAGCTACCCTTCATTGATTAAAATAAAGGGAATCACCTCATGTACTTAAGACATATCCAAGCACCCATCCAATCACAAATCACCACTTCAGCCAGAGAACTCACAGCCAATTCTAAGTAACCCTCACTCTCACAATCAGCTAAAGTAACAGACTTCCAAAGATTTCAAGTCAATTTTTACTACTTTCAGGTTTTTAATGCATTGCATTATTTCTCTGCTTAATTGTGAGTGATCTTTTCTTCAAATGCTCCACTCTTTCATTAAAAGTGTCTTATGTGTTTGTGGCCAAGAGTTCAAATTTTGTTTCCTTAGTCCAAAGCACTATTTTAAAGTTTATAAAGGCTTTACTTTGCCATTTTTTTTTTAAAAAAAGACTTTTTTGATTAGAGAAAATATTCTTTTTGCCAACCTTCCTCTTCAGATCATCGTTGAATAAGTAATGTTGTACAGCAGAATTGTGGACAATTACTCCACAGTCCAAACCTCTGAACTTGTCATATTCATTTTTGTTTATTTTCACCCAGTAAATAACAGAAATTTTAAATATGCATTCAAATTTGCATAACATTAGTATTATTTCACTTACAATGTGGATAGTTTCTATTCCACACAGGGATACATTGAAACATAATTTGATCAGTTATTCTTAACTTTTACATAGATGGCACATATCTACTACTTTATAAATAACTAATATTAAAGATTCACAAGAGGTTTACAGTCAATATATCTATTTGTCTTCTCAGTACATTGACCCTCTAAAACAGTTTGGGGATTGTATTCTTTATAGTAAAAGGGCATTTAAATCCACACTGAGAGGTTTCCTGAAATATCACTTACTGGGTTTATCATAGTTCCACCAAAGGAAATAGCATTCTGTTGTTTATGCGTTAATGTGTGTTGAATAGAATAGAATAGAATAGAATAGAATAGAATAGAATAGAGTAGAGTAGTGTAGAGTAGAGTAGAGTAGAACTGAATTGAATTCTGTATTGGCCAGGTGTGATTGGACACACAAGGAATCTGTCTTGGTGCATAAGCTCTCAGTGTACATAAAAAGACAAGATACATTCATCAAGAACCATAAGGTACAACACTTAATGATAGTCATAGGGAACAAATAAAGCAATCATAACAGGAACTGGAATGCTTACTCTTTAATTGTCCTTTAACATCTCTGTCTTCACTTGAATGTTCTTCATAATGAGATTGGAGCTGTTGAAAAGACTGCAGATCCTTCAGACACAGGGGGCATAGAAAGCCCTCTCTCACCTCCCCGGGATCATCAAATGGAGGTGTGTAGCTTGTTGCCATAATGGTCCAAGGCTCCTGAGGTTATTGCTTCTCTCCGAATGTCAAGTGCTATGGAACACTGTATGCCATGAGTAAAGAAGTGGACATACAGTGAGGAAATAGTTATTGTTCTTATCTTTTCTGCAAAGCATTCCCCTGAAACAGATGCAAAGAGTAGCTTTAAATGGGAGAAACTATTTGATTTAGTAAGTATATTTTGTCTAATATGTTAATAATGGTTTAATGGTTTAATTCAGAAGACCAAGGGGTAGGCAATGTGATTCTCATAGTTGCCAAGATGCCCTAGATAACTCCTTTAAATACCTACTAGGAATCCTAAATTTTTAATACATAATACAAATTAAGTAAATATGAGGCTGGAATGCTGCAAAACTACCTCTACAATATTATTGTATATGTTTACAATGATGCCTTTTGCTTCTCGGTAGCTCTCACTAAGATTTTAGAAGTATAACATGGGGATACTTTATGTTTTGATAAACAAGCATTTTGTGGACTGATGTAATAATAGAACAGCCTTAACAATGTTTTGACAAGCAAGTCTTAACAATCATGTTGTGTCCGCCACATGCTTTCAAAATTCCAGTGTGTCCCAACCCAAGAAGATTCCATGTCTCTTAAATAGACTATATTTCTGTTCTGGAATATGTACATTAAATCTTTCATCGGTAAGGAAAAATATTATTTTTACATGTCTTTGGAAGCCACTCTAAACTTTGCAGCACATAACTGGCACCATCCAGATACTTGAAAGAATAAGTTCCTCAAATCATTATCTATGCTACTTGATTTGAAAAGTACAAAACTGAGATAGCAGATAAAGGGCAAGGCTAAATTCAAAGAGACAGAAAATAATGTTTCCTTTAGATAAAAAAAAAAGAGCTTGGAATGAAAAAGATTTTAAAAAGACTTTAAAAGCAAAGTTTTATAAATCAATCAAGCCACAGGGGAATGGGAAGCCACAGCCATTCTCACTGCTCTGCACTCTTAATAAGTCTCCTGCCATCTTGCACTTCACTAACCCAGCTAACCCAGTGGCCTTCGCTGCTGTGGCTGCTGACCCAGTTTACCCGACCTGGCCCTTCCCAAGGAACCTGCTGACAGCCCAAGGCCTTTTTTCCTGAAGTCGCACCTTGCAGTTTCCTCATGAGACTTTGGGAAGAAGGCCTCATGAAGCCAGCATTTGCCTCATGAAGGACCAGGCAAGGCATGTCTTGCCAGCAGCAGGAAAAAAAAGATAGCAAAGGTCAGCTGATGGCCTCAAAATACAGGGCAGCTGTAGCTCCTTGCCATACTGCTAGGCTGAGCTGGGCCAGCAGAACAAGACAACAGGTTCTTTGAAGGGCAGAGCAGTGAGCAGAGCTATGGCTTCTCAGTTACTGCTAGACAGGGCTACAGGAGCTGCAGCTTCACACTATACTCCTGGGCTGGGGTGGGCTGGGGCAGAAGCTCTACTGCAGGTTAGGGGCTACTTTCAACTCTAGAGCCATGGCAAGCCAAGAAACCCCTGAACCAGTGTGTAGCAAGCAATCCCCAAAGAAAACAGTTCTTGGGCTCTTGCTACCCCTTAGGCAGGGTGTAATGTAGTCAAAAGGGCAGAGATGGGAGGAAATGGGAGTAGAGTAGAGTAGTTGAAGGAAGTATAAGGGGAGGAAGCCCCTTACTTTGAATAACGGGCTCAGGACTAGAAGGTCCCAAGCAAGAAGAGCTTGGGTCAGGGTGGGGTCCTTGGTTTATAATTAGTGGGATTTGGTTAACAATAGCAAAGAGAAGTGCCATCTCCAAATGATGTGGTCATGTAGCATGGTGCCTTATAACCACATTGCTTAGTAAGAGAAATTCCAGTCCCAACTGTAACTCGAGGACTATTGATATCCAACTTGCCTGAAGGAAATAACAGTGACATTCAGAAAATTTTCCAGGCCAAATCACCAATCATACAAACTCATAATCAAATTATGTTATTATCTGGATAAGCAAGGCCTGTAAGACAAAAAAGGTATAATAAAAAGCACCCATGCTATTCTATAATTTTTCCATCATTAGCTGTCTCAACTTCCTCTGAATATCACACATACCCATCCACAGTGACTGATGTACAATTAATGCAAAGCATACCACAGCACTCATCTCCTATTACCAAGCCTCTGTCTTTTTTTTGTCTTTTTTTTTAATTACATAAGGTGTGAGCAACTTTTGGATTCAGATGTCCTTTGGTGAGGCATCCAGATTTCCCTCCAAATGTGCTCTGAATTCCAACAGTACAGTGCAGACAGTACTGGCAGATGATTTGGGGGGCTGGAGGGGATAAAAACTGTAGACTAGAACAAAATGAGCATTCTTAAAAGTAGATTTTTTAAAGGTTTCTAATAATCTAAAATAGAACACAAGAAAGTAAACACAAAAGAAATAGTTAACTGTTAACTGTACAACCTCATTCCAGCTCAAGGTTGACTCAGCTTTCCAGCCTTCCAAGGTCAATAAAACGAAGACCCAGATTGTTGGGGCCAATATGCCGACTCTGTAAACCACTTAGAGAGGGCTTAGTAAAGCACTGTAAAGCGGTATATAAATCTAAGTGCTATCGCTATGCCAGATGTTGGCATCTTATATTCACACTCGGAATGGGTTTTTTATCAATCCACTGTCCAAATCTTGCCTCTTCCAAGTCCATAATTTGATTTTTTTTTAATGAACCAAGAGAGTGGAGTCACCCAATTCTGAGACAAAAAAAGGGCCGATTCCCTTTTTTAATCCAAAGCAGTCAAAAAAACTGCAAGGTAAGTTATTTAATTTGACAGAAGCCATTTCGCAGCAACATAAGGAACGGAGACTGCTCGTTAGTCATCCCTGTTTTCCGCCACCAAGCTCCCAACCCAACCCAACTCAACCCAACCCAACCTGTCGGGCAAAGAGGTAGGAAGAACTGATACTCCTCTGCAATTTTAACATGTTTAAAAGGGCGGAGACGAGCAGAAATGGCTCCTGGGATGGGAAAGGGGCAGCCCGAGCATCGTATAGAGAGGCCAAAAAAGCAGGAGTCCTTTGCTCCTTCACCCCCGCGGAATCCCGCAAGCCGCCCAGACAGGGGCGGGGTGGGGGTGGGAAGCGCCAATAATGTGGTCAAGGGGAACAAAGCCCCGAGCAATGCCAGGCTCAGGGCAGGGCGAGAAAGGACCGCAAGGAAGGGCGGCGAAGAAAGGTCTCTTAACGCCGCAGCAGACGTTAAGAGGAGGGGAGAGAAAAGGGGGGGACACGCAACGCTCTCACCTCAGCCTCACCGAGGCGGCGGCCCCGACGGCCGAGGGATCCAAATCCCGCCCCGGTTGCCCAGGAAGCGACGGGGCCCCCCTTTTACAGGCGGCGGTCTGCCTGTCGATCGCGGAAAAGCCGATCGGGAAGAAGGGCAGCTGGGCCTTACGCGGAGAAAGGGCTGGTTGGAGGAGAGCGCCGAACAAGTCGATCGGGAGGGCGGAGGGGTGCGGCTCGCCAGCTGCTGGGGTGGCTGGAAGAGGCGCCTTTGTGGAAGGGCGTCCTGTTAGATTTCGGGCTGCAAAACCCCGGATCACCACTGGAGGACGGAATTATAAATTTTCCATAGCCCAGTTTGGGAAGCCGGATCGATTTCACTTGGATTCAACTACATTAGGCGAAACGAGGGTTTTCTAAGGACAGATTGGAAGAGCTGAAAATACAGATTACTGAAGGAGGCAGTGCGAAATCGTTCGGTAGCAGGAATTCGGGGCTCCCTTTACTCTTTTCCAGCCCAGCTCCTGGGTTGACATCGGAAAATTAAATAATAAAGTTAAAAATTAATAAAATTAGCTAAATAATAAAATTAAATAGCTAGTTTGTTTCAGAGTGAGACTGCCAGAAAATTCAGGGGTAATAATGTTGACTGGAAAGTGGGGAAAGGCGCAAAATTCTTGGAAAAGTAGTTCCCCAAACATCCGGTTTTGTTGCAAAAAGCAAATTGGTTGTGGGAAATGGGAGTCGAGCTTGACTAGGAAGAAGCTGGCTTAGAAAAACTTGATCTCAAACCTGATATCAGAACCCAGTAACGTTCTGATGTCCTGGTCTACGTTTCTCATCATCTGAAACAAGCACAGCCAATGCAGGACAACACGGATTAAGCAAGCTGCAGATCGTTTGGAAGGCTGTGATTTATAGAGCTGCAGGTGGAGAAAGGTGAAGATTTTTCACCGTAGCCACACACTTATTACACAGAAGTAGTGGTCGCCATAGGACAGATTAGAGGAACCCACGGACCCAGCCTCCAGAACATTTTGTAGTGATATTTGTTTGGTATTGATTTTAGATACTGAGTGTGTAAGAATAAATCAACACACACACACACCCATTATCCCAAATAAAATATTAACCATACGGAAAAGCCTCAGAAAAGCCAAAAGATCAAGACGCTAATAAAAAACTGCCTGAAGCCCATTCCACATTCTAGCCAGGCAGCTAAAGAAAACATGATAAGAAAAAGCTAACTGCAGATGCTGGCACTTAAGGAGATAACGAGCTTATTGGAAGAGGAAGCCAACTATTTTGATGGCTCCATTCATAAGCAAAGCAAATGCTGCTCACTGAAGTCCATTCAAGACAACCCCTTATAGCAATTTTGACAGCTACCAAAAGCAGAGTGATAGGATTAGAGCAAGCAGACCCTCACCCAAAAATCTAAGGCAGGACATAGCCATCAGCCACAATAAGAATTACCCAACACCCTTTCAGAACACAAAGCCCATATTGCATAAATCCCAAACTTCAAACTTGCAGAACCATATAAGAACCCTTCCACTCACCCAGTTGGTCAGCTGTCTCAGAACAGCATGGTGTGTATGTGTGTGTGTTGGTTCTGTTCACCAATGAACAGAATTTTTCTTTCCAATCAGCCTTTATTTTATTTCTGGCTTGGAACTGGAACTGGATATTTCTTCCAACATGTAAACCCAGCCATTGTACTTTGTAAACTATGCTTTTATTAGCACAATCTGGAACCCAACCAGTTGTCATTTATTGTTTTTATTATATACAGAAAAATGTGAAATCACCTGTCAGGTCTTTAGCTGATGTTGGACTTCATATGCATTGAGTTGTTCCCAATACATTGTAAAGTATTGTTATAGTAAATGTATGTCAAATTCTATTGTATATCCAAAGTTCTTTGCCCATACTATCATTTTTTCTTTCATTTGTTCATCTTCCATTTTAAGGCTTAATAAATAGCTATATTTTTAATTAATTTTTCATCTGTTCCTAATAGTATCCCCTCAAGTACTGTTGGTTCTTTATAAAAGCCATATATTCTAGCATCTTTCGCATACATTATCTTCATTGTATTTGCAGATGTTGCCACCATGCGAGGTCCACTCCTTCATCTTGTAGTTCCTGTTTAGTTTTAATTTCCCCTTTCTCATTTAAAATATCTTTATACATTACAATTTTTTCCACATTTACAACATTTGGATGTATCAGTGCTTCCAATGTGGAAAGGCAGGCTGGAATTTTCATATAATTTTTTGCTGTAACCTTTTCCCATATTAAGAATAGAGCGTTCCTTACATAACGTCTTTGGAAGTATTTATGTATTCTGTTTTTTTTCATACCACAGGAAGGCATGCCATCCCAATTGGAGATCATGCCCCTCCAGCAGTAACAATCTTCTATTTCTAAGATTTATCCATTCTTTCACACAAGTTAGTGCAGAAGCCTGGTAGTAAAGTTCCCAGTCTGGCAACCCAAACTCCCCATTATTCTTTGAGTTTTGTAACATTTTCAGTCTTATTCTCGCTCTTTTCCCTTGCCACACATATTTCCAAATTATTGCATTTAATTCATCAAAGTAACTTTTCTCTAATTTTATAGGAATAGTATATATAGGGATCCCAGTACTCTGGCATGTCAATTGTAATTGACAGATGAGAATTTTGCTAATGCATATATTGTGTCATCCAAGGTGTTTTGGTATGGCATCCAGTGTGCTTTCATGCCAAGGGGAGACATAAAAGTCACTATCCCTTAGTTACTAGGCCAGCTTCTTTTCTACTGCATCAAAATGATGTATTTATTTAAAAAAAATTCAAACTAATTTGTTCTATAATAGTGTGACGGCCATTTGGGGGGGCGTGTTTCTGGTGGAGGGAGCAGGGCCTTAGATGACACTGCAGGAAGAGCTGTTTTATCTTTCTGATGCGCAGCTAGCTTGCCCTCCTTGGCATACCTTGGGAAGCATGTGAGCATGTACCACAACAGAGCTAGTAGCCAAACTACTACTCTGCATTACGGTTGTAACCTCCTGGCTAATATAACAATGCCATACAGTAATCATTATCATCATTCTCAGAATAAAGGAATTATTAACTGACAGAGAGTATTTGTGCTACAATAGAGAAGGAAATACTACAGGACTATTAGAATATTCAAAATCAAAGATACCTATCCATAAATTATGAACTCTGAAGTAATTTTCCAAAACCGTAGTGTAAACCCTACTGTCTAACATTCTTTTGGAGGAGAGCATAGATTTGAATCAATGGTGGGTTCCACTTACCTTCGCGGTAATTTAACTTACCACTTACTCAGTGGTGGGTTGCGAACTGGGAGTGCACGTGTGCGTTTGCTTTGCTTGCGCACATGCGCAGAGCATCCATGATGACGTCCGGGCGGATGAGAGAGCCTCCCGCCGCTGCCACTACCGGTTCGCCCGATCCAGGGCAAACCGGTAGAAACCCACCACTGATTTCAATGCTTCTTGAATGCAAACAAAGTTTTAAAATCGGTGTTTCACAAGGCTAATTATTATTTTACAAGCTGTCTATGGGAAAGTAATTTGATAATGCCACTAGGTGGTGCAGTTAGTACATATGAATAAAGGCATGTTTCTTTTCTTGTTCTATCAGACAGATCAATTAATCTGTGATAGGCAGTATTTTTATAATTAGTATACTAGCCTGTTATACTACAGTTTACAACTAATCCAATTTTATTACTAACAGATAATATTTTTTATTTCTATCCGTATCTTTCTTTTGTTTGTATTTTGGTGTATGAAAACTATAGACGTACACATGCGCTTCTAGAATGAAACAAGAAGAATAATCTGATAGTGTTTCTACCATTTAGGTCTCAGGTTGATGTATTTAATTATTGTAATTCAAAAAATTAAAAGTTTTTGCACTCAACTTTAAATTGGATCCTGAATTGGAACCTTGTGAACGGATTAAAGGATTTTTTCCCCACAAGATTAGATTGCTGATTTATCGGTCCTATTATAATTAAAAACAATATCGGAAATTCTTAAATCCATCAAAACAGGGTAGGCTCCTGATCCAGATAAGATGTTTACAGAATGGTATAAAATATGGTATATTATACCATATATATGGCGGGTGGGTGGGTTGGATCCTGTACTTTTGGGAGTATAAAATGCAACTTTGGTGAATTGAGTTTTTCTCTGTCCTTTTCCTATCCGATAACAGACTACAGGTAGTACTTGACTTACAAGGGCAATTGATTTGGATTTTGACTAGGATGTCAGTTCTAAACAATGGGGCCACAAAGCACAACTGCTTAGTGGCAGCAATTCCTAGAGTCCGGGTTACTGCTGTTAACCAAATCCCATGATAATTAGGTGAGACAATTTCCTACCAACTCCCCTCAAGCAAAGACAGTGAGGAAGCCAATGGGAAGTTTTAAGTGTCTGGTTGGCAAGCATGTAAGTGGCTGATGGCAGATGGGTGAGGAAGCTAAGAGAGTGTGGGAAAGATGTGAGGGTTAGGGAGGGGTCAGGAGTCTAAGAGTTGTAGCATGGTTTGGGAGGTTATAGTCCACATTGGAGAGGCGGTTTATGACAGGCACAAGTTGGCAAGGGTGCGAGTGTTGCACAAGAGATATAGATCGGGGAGTGGGTGCAAGGGTGCAGGTCAGCAAAGTTGCAGTGCGGGTTAGGAAGGTGTGAGAGAGGTGTAGTGTGGGTCAGGGAGAACATGAGGGGTGTGAAGAAGGTACAAGTCAGGGAGGATGTGCAAGAAGTACAGGTCAGGGAGGATGCCCAGGAGACATGGGTCAGAGAGTGTGCATGGGGATGTATTAGTAGAAAGCACCAGCACAGAGGTCCAGGCCAGGGTGTACAGATGTGAGAGATTTGTGACCTTCCCTGCCAGCTTCCCCATTTGACTTTCTGGAGAAGCCAGCAGACAATGTTGCAAATGGTGATTCAAGGCACTGCAATTGGTTGCAAATGCAAACTGATTGCCAAGCATCCAGTTTGCAATCACTTGACAGCGGATGTGCTTGGGTGGCTGGAACTCCAAGTGATGCTTTACAACCATCACAACATACAGTATCCCTGCAATGGGCAGGCTTTCACTCAAGGACTCTGTATTCAATACGCATAAAAAGTATCTTTTGAAGGATTAGTCTCAAGACCATAAGAAAGTTATTTAAAACAAAGTTCACTGGTTTGTTAAAACAAAATATTACAACTCTTTCCAAACTTCTTGCAAATGACCATTATCACTGCCACACAATTTTCAATTTCTGGGGAAAGGGATATGTTAAAATTAAAGTGGCTAACATTTCTCAAGAAAAGTCAAATCTCATAAGGTATCTTTGATGAATGTGAGATATGGTGATTTCAAACAATAGCATGTTTTTTTAAAAAATGGCTTTCCATTTCTTCTTTCTTTATGTGTGTGTGTAATCCTTTTTACGAGCACTGCAGGCGTGGGTTCCACTTACCTTTGCTATCGGTTAGCAACGGGAGTGCGCACATACTCACGCTTCACTCATGCATGGTACTTCTGCGCATGTGCAGAGCATCCGTGATGACATCTGGGCAGGTGGGCAGAGTTTCCTGCTGCCATTACTACCAGTTCTAAGGACCGGACCAAACCGGTTGGAACCCACTACTGAAGCACTGTTGCATCAACCTATAATAATAATTTTATTACATTATTTCCCACCTTTCTAATAATGTAGACCTTCATTAATTTTAATTTAATTTAATTTTATTAAATTTATAGACCGCCCTTCTCCTTTGCAGGACTCAGGGCGGTTTACAGTCAAT
>JANHFK010001273.1:70354-80708 GCA_036250565.1 Sibynophis collaris
GGGGTCGCCAGCCGGCATTGTCTGGCTGACGGCACCCTGAGGAGACCTAATCTGTGAGAGCGAACCGGTCGATGGGACTCCAGTAAGGAGTCCATCCAGTAAGATGGACTCCAGTAAGGAAAGTCCCTGGTTTGCTGTCATCATTTAACTATCATTTTCACTGGCCATGAAAGAAATTGCTCAATTACTTTCTGCTGACACTTTAGAAAGAGTCGGATGATACAAACACAAAAGATGTAATGGTGTCCCACCTGTTCTGGGGAGCTGCTAATGCTTGCCTGGTTCTTGGGTGTAGGCAGTCCAAGACAGAAGCTCAGATTGTGCAATTTCCTTGACTGCCTCCCTTCTAGATCTTGTTAATCCCAAGTGTACTTCTTGTTATGAAGCACAAAGCAAGAATGTGGATATTGTGTAGATATCAAAGTGAGTCATGTAGCAATGAGTTTAATAACTGAATGCTGATAGATTTAGCAGCCCTTAGTGAAGATGAAAAGCTGCTGGAATAGTGAATATTTTATTACTTGAAGCATCTAAATGCATGTCTCAACTTTTAGGGCAGGTCTGTGTGTAGGTGAGAAAGATGGAATGACTGGGTTTCACATAGCAACAGTAATTGGGCTATGCAGGTGCAAATAACCAGGAGCACTTGTTGAGTTCAAAGCACAGGAGAGTTTATTATTGCTACCTATACACAAGAATCTAGTCAACTAATGGTCAAAGCTAAATTGGCACTAGATAAGGATCAGTGGAATTCACTGGAGGCTGGACTTGGGTCTGTTGTGGCAACACAGTGATTCCAAACTGATGACATGTTTAACTCCACCTTCAGCTCAGCCTGCTCTTTTCCTACATCTTATTCATTTCATCCAAGCCATGAGCTGTCTGTTGAATAATTCACAATGAATGGGTTCATACATTGTGCAAAACTTAAGCAAACTTCATTACACCTACATGTATGAACCTAGTCAGTGGATGTGTGCTTGCACTCCCCAAACCTATAGCCACTCCAGAGGAAATGCATGCATGTGTTGTAAATAAAAAATTATCTTCCTCCAAGTTAAATTGTGTAATCATCCACCTAGTCTGCATTCTGGCAGCAGCTTTCTGGGATCAGGCAGCATTCTTCTCTAGTGCTTGCTATCAGATTATTTAAATAGAGTTGGTAGGATTTATACTGTGGTCTTCTACTACAGAACAATATTGCTTTTCTAAAGACCTTTCAGTAACAAAAGGCATTACTCAGATTACTGCATGCTTGTCCAACACATGTCTCTCTCTTATGCCTCATCGTCTAATCCAATGTTTCTCAACCTCAGGAACTTTAAAACATTTTTTATTCCCATGTTGGTTGAGGCCTGCACAAGTAACCATGTGGGCCACTTTATTTAAGTTTTGCTGGAAGCCTCGCTGCCTCATTATAGTTCTGTACTGTAACATCTACTGGAATAAATACTATGGGTACATAATCTTGTTTGAGTTTTTTATTGCTATACTAGAAGAGTATATTCTATATACTACTATTAGAATGTAGTATATACTGTATACTACTATTCATAATGCCATATACCCTTTGTCTTTTCCCACACAAGAGCTGACTTTGAACTTCCTAAGGGAAGTATAGCAAAGGATAGCAAACCATCTATATTTTTCCCACCTGCTTATTTTTCGTGCCTTTCAGGCTGAAAAATGGATGCGAGGAAAACTCCATGATCTGAAGGATGGTTGCAGATTTCAGGAATGGGAACGGATAGCTCAAATATTACAGAGAGAGATGAAGGATTTTGAGAATACCATCATCAAACTGAACCAGGTAAAATGTGGTCTGTGGGCGGCTTCCTCTTGTTTTACATCTGCATGAAAAAAGACAACTGCATCCAATTCTTCAGTAGCTCAGAATGGCTTAAACCTTCCCCTATCTACAATATCCGAGAGGGGAGAAAATACTAGTTTAAAAAATTAAACTGTTAAAAAAATTAAACTTTCATGTTTTTCTGGAAAAGAAACAAAGTCTGTATTCTTTTACTTCGGTGTAGCATGTTAATAGCCATAAGAATAAATATTGCATAATTGCATTCAAAAATAAAACTATCACATTTTGTTACAAGTAAAGCTAGTGCAGATGTTCGTGAGATAGTGGGCTGCTGGAAATGTGCCAGTCCCTGCTTAAAGGCCAACTTTTTCTCCCTCTGTGGAATTTTCCACCAAATACCTCCCAGCTAAGTAAAGAATAAAGTCCCGGAAGAAAGCAACAGCAAACAGCTACAGTATTGTTGCCAAGAAAACAACATGGATATGTCCATGAAATCACCAAGTCAAGCTCAACTTGAAGTTTTTAATGCTTAATTGTTCCTTCTTACCTATTCCACGGTTAATTTAAAATCAGATGAAGATGAACTTTACAGAAGTTTCTATTAAAGCAGATTTTCTTCCAGACAAGAAAAGTAGTGCAAGCAAACAGACTTCCTTTCTCTTTCTCACAACTCCTTTATCAGAACTTTTTCTGTGCCATTTTTTCAAGAACAAGGCCAAGTTTGCCATGTAGGATATTGGCTGTCCACAAACTAAACTCCCTTCCTACTGAATACCTTCCTGTGTGTGTCACCTTAATATTCCAGGAATTGGAAGTATCTTTGCATGGAATAGAGAGTTTCCTCAGTTGCCACTCTTTTATATACTATTCAATTCTCATCTGATTCGTTCAACAGTTATAGGATTCAACTGAGTCTTCATATCCACATTAGACTAATTTTTTAGGTCTGTTAAGATACTAGTGTACATACAAACTTTTTTTGTAATACTTTCCCATTGCCCCCAAATTAGTAGATTTTGATCCTCAATTTGTGAGATGTTCCTCATCTGCTACATTCTATTAACAACCTACTTTCATAACTGACATTTGAAAGGAACCTTGCAACCTTGCTAGTTGACTTCTCACAAGGCTTAATTGTCAAAAACATTTTTACAAAATGACAATCTAGGCCAAATAGAATATGCTGTGGAAATTTTATTTTTTGATTGCCAACCTCATTTTCTATCCTTTTTTTCACTGGGTAAATGCATTTGCAAGACAATATGGTTGTAGTTTCAACTTTGTTAGTATATTTTTCCCATCTTTCCCATCGCAGATGGGTGAACAGCTGATGATCCAACCAAAATCCAGCTCAGAGATAGAGAGACGACTTCAGACCTTGCAAGAACAATGGCAATTGCTAAAACACATGGCAACAAATCAGACTAAAACAGTAGTTGGGTTCAAGAGCCTACAAGAGTTCAACCAGAAAGCTGAACAACTAGAAGCCTGGATCAGGCAGAAGGTAATTACTTAGGATAAGTAGGAACAAGGCCAGAAAATGAGTCCCAGATACATTTTCTTTTCAGAGATGTGAATTTTGTTCTGGTGGTGGAAGTATGACCCATTATTATTTTTTCTACATCATCATTCTCTGTGATTGAAGCGGGCAGCCTTTTTGAGTAAGGACCTCATTGGATATGTCCAGTGATAATCTCTCTGGAGTGGGCAGCACTGAAAACGTCTTTTCAAACTTTATTTTGTGCTGGTTAGGATTGAAGTAACTGCATCCAGCCTTACAGAGGCCTAAATATGCACTTTGCCCTTTAGGACCTTCCAAAATGGCAAACACAGTCTTTTGTGGGGGGAGAAGCCCTAGCTAAGAAAAAAGACCCCCCCAAATTTTATTTCTGCTTAGTCTGGGAGGCATCTCCAGAAATTTCAGATAGAGACCTTGAGGTCTGTTCACTTTTGCTTTATGAGTTCATTCGTTCAAATATTTAAGGGACTTCAGGATTGTCACATTTAGAAACAATTTACTCTGATTTCTTTTTTAACTGGATAAATTGTCCTCAATAATCTAATATGATTATATGATAGAGAAATATTTTCTCTATCCCACCTTCCTCAAGTGTTATTTAGAAGTGATGGATTTCAGTTCCAGTAGTAAACCCAAACTTCATTTTTTTAACTGTTACCTTTAATTAAAGTGCTTTTAAGGTTTTATATAAAGGAAAAGTTTGGGGCGTTTCTCTTTGAAGCTCAAAACAGAGAGAAAGCCAGAAGAACCTTATGGTGGTGAAAGTTTATCTTCAGTGCCCTTCAATCTTCAAAAGGTGGTGGGTTTTTTTGCTTTGAATTCTAGTAGACATTTTAATTTCAGTATATCTAACTTCTGTCCTTCACTTATATTCCATTTCTTGATATAAATTAAAAAATTTCTAGAGTTTCTTTCCTAAACTTGAAAAGAATGAAGAAAATCCTACCCCATTATAAATATTAGCAACCTTATTTAATTTTACATAATTTACACAGATCTTAAAATTCAAGTTTCTCTAGTATGCACATTTACAAACACAATTCCTGTGTGTATTCTGAAGAAATATTTCCATCTTTTAAAATTTCCTGTAAATATTATGGTCACTGTATTTTCCAGAATGTCTCATATTTTAATAATCTTTTCCTCTCTAGGAAGAGAAGCCTTTGCTAGCTATTTTACTGCAAGAGAAGGCAGATAAGGTACAAATTACCCGGCAGATCCTTGACTTAAAGCAGGTAATCTTCCCGACATTCCTTATGGGAATTTGTGTTGTGAATGGCATTTGAAGGATATTTCTACTTTCATTTTATTTTCTGTGTCTGATGTATTTGCAAAAAGATTCTATCTTAGAAGAGCTCTACAGATCTCAGTGTAGGATTCAGACTGAACAATTTATCTTAAAGAACCCAAAGCATTGTTTTGCAGGTTAGCTGGGAAGAGTTTCATTCCCAAGGAAGTAGAGAGGGTTCTTTGGACTGCAAAGTTTGCCACTCGTTTATTAGATTTATGCCCTCCTCGGTTTGTAAAGGCTTAAGAGGTTATGTGGTTGAATCTATGCAACAATGCCAATTTCCACGAGGGAAGGAGAGGTTCTTCTATCTTGAAGGAAGTGGTGGTATGTCATTGCTTGACCCAAGAGTCCTGGACAATTTTTGTCCAGTTTCCAACTTTCCTTTTTGTTTTTTTGTTGTTTTTTTTGGAATATTTGTTGAGAAGGTTGTTTGGACTGTGGTTTCAGTGGGCTGTAGAGAAGGGTTATCTGGACCTTTTTCAGTTGGGTTTCAGACAGGAGCATAATACTAAGGCAACATTGCTTGCACTTGTTGATGACCTCTGGTAGAGTCAGGCAATGGTGGCTCTGGTTCTGCTTGACCTTTGAGTGGCTTTCAATATCAGATCATGCATGACTTTTGAGTCACCTAAGGAGGCAAGAGAAAATCATATTGTGATAGTTTTTCTCCTTTTTTGGGTTGGTCCAGTTACTGGAAGAAAGTGTTTAAGCCTGAGGTTCCTCGTTTATGTGGTGTCTCAAGGCTCAATACTTTCAACTCTTGTCCTTAAAATCTACATAGGGTTACTAGTTGATACCCAGTTGCATCTGACCACAAATTGCCCAAGTTATGTCACCAATATCTTATGCTAAAGTCCAGAGGCTGTGAGGATTCAAATGGGGATGAATAGACTCATGTTTCATCTAAGGAAGAATGGGTGGCTGCAGGTATTTGGGTTCTTGATCCTGGAAATTTTCCATCTTTAGTCCTGGATGGAGTAGCCCTTCCCATTCAGGACTGGTATGCAATATGTGAATTTTCTGGACATGCAACTCCTGCTAGAAGAGCAGGGGGCGGCCAGGAGGACCTTTGTACATATCTTATCTGTTCCTGGACTATGAGGTTCTTCAGGCATCCCCTGAATGTGAATAGTAACAGCACATCTCAATATGCACATATAAACTGGCTATTCTTTGCACTGTACTTGTTGCCAGCTTAATTTCTATTGGAGGAAAGAGAGAGAGAGATTTTAATGAAAACTAAGTTAACATTACTTTATTGTCTCCTCTCTTCTGCTTTCCCACTACACTCAATTTAGGAGGAGCTGCAATTCCAAGCTGTGCATGAGGAATTGAATAGCCTGGCTCAGAAGCTTGAGAAACAAGGGAAGAGTGAAAGCAGAAGTATCATGGCGCGACGCAAGTACCTGAATAAAATGTAAGGCCAAGCAGCAGCTGATTAGACAGAACGTACTAGTGCAGAGACAATATTAGGACAAGCTAGAGTGTCATCTCATCGCATTTCTCTTAAGTTTCGACGCTTGGTATTTTTCTGTTAAAATTCAATAATCAAGGCAGCTTTTTCAAGAAGGAGAAAGTGATAAACCGTTTACCTGTTGTCCTCCTTCTGTCCTTTCAGGTGGCTTCAGCTCCAGAGGACATTGAAGGAACATCATGAAACCCTGCAACAGGCACTAGAAGCAGCTTCTTTCCTCCAGCAAGCAGATGTGCTCCTTTCAGTCATCCATGCAAAGGTACTAAGGGATGAGATGACATTCCAGGCAACTGCACCATAAAAATAGATCTGGGTCATTGAATTACTTAGAGGCGTATATTTGGTTCAGCAGGATGCATCACTTTTACCCAAGCCCTCAATTATGTGCAATTTAATCCAGACTTCAATTGTGCTATATCCAGCAAGTTGATTGTGGCAAGATTGGATAGTCAACCCTGTAGCCAAGAAGGAATACTGCTCCCTTCCCTGAAATATTTCACGGCATACAGTTCTAGCTATACGATCTTACTTTATAAAGGGTAGTGTAATAAGGAATGGTTTGATGCTGTAATTTTGCCTTCCTCAACAGATGTCCTGTATTTCAGCTTCTAACAAGGTTAGGTAAAGCTACTGTACAATTTCTAACTTTACAATATGAACATTTATAATTGATGTTATTCACCCAGTTAGATTTAGAAGTTGTCCTGAAGCTCAGAAATCTTGGCTTGGGTCATATAAAAATTCAAACTTTAAGATTTTTTTAAAAAATTAAGGTTATTGGTTTTTATTAAGTAACATTAATAGATATTCTGAGCATGGGTTCATATATTTTGAGAAGTGGATAGTGAATAACCCCAAAACTAAGATTAGATTGCTAGCTGTCTCTCTGGGTTTAAAGTCTATCCTTTCTATTACAGTTGAGGCATCTTTACGGAGAAAGAAAACAGAATGAATTTGAGTCAAGTCCAGACATGGATATCCGGGATATTGCCAGCCAGGTCATGGTAAGTAATGGAATTATTATCTGGAATACTTAAGCCGAGAAAGAACGTTCTTTTTAGATCATAGAGGACCCATTTAGATCATTAGATCCAACCTGCTACTCAGCGCAAGAATCCAAATTAAAGTATTCCCAACAGATTTCTATCCAGCTTCTGCTTGAACATATCCAGTGAATAAGAACCCATCATCTTCCTTTGTGATTGGTTCCATAGAGAACCACAGACATCATAAATCCTTTATAGCATTAATAGGGATAGAAGAGGTCTCCTACTTCCTGTCAAGTACAGGAATCCTCATACCATTCTGAACAAATGGTTGTCCAGTCTTTTATTGAAAACCTCCAATGATAGAGCACTCACAACTTAAGGAGGAAGGCTATTCCATTGCTGAGTAGCTTACATAGTCAGGAAATAATCAAATTTGGATTTCCAGCAGTTGTTTCTTATATTGCCTCAGGTGCTAAAGAGAATAGATCTACGCCCTCTCTACTGTGACATCCCTTCATGTATTGGAAAATTGATATCATGTCTCTCCTTACCTTTTTCTTCTTTAAATGAAACACCGAGGGGTTTTTTTTGTTTTGTTTTTTTAATTTGATTTATATGCCGCCCTTCTCTGGAGACTCAGGGCGGCTTACAATGCGCTAAACAATCGTTCCTTTAAACGCTCTTGATAGAATTTAGCCTTACTATCACTGTTGCTTATAACTGTCTCTCTGTCCTATTTCTCAGTTTTGACCTGTTTTCTCCAATCTGGCCACTTCCAGATCTGTTAAATTCAATCTCCAGATCGCTAACCATGCTAGCTTCTGATATTGGTCCTGCACTTCAGCTCCTGAACTATATCCAGAGTCAGTGGTCCATCATACTAGTGGTTATACAGTGTTAAAAAGTTAGGAAACTAACTTTTTGGCAGAAGCCATAGCTCCTTTAAAAAAATGTCCTTGTTGATATGCATTTGCACCTGAAGAGCTAATCCAAAACATTTCTTTGGAAATGTTATAAGTTAGATGTGCACAATGTGACTCATCAAGCTGTATTTGGCTCATGACAAGCTCAATTGAGCTTTCTGTAGCCCGTAACTGAAAAACAGAGCTTGGCAAGCACTTGCTGGCCACAAAGCACATGCCAAGTCTGATGTCTTTGGTTTGGTGGGTCAAGTTACACGGGCCCAGCCAATGGCAGATGGCCAGTTACCACTCCCAATTATTCACGTTGTACCTTTTCCATACCTTTAGATGCTAGATGTGACCATGTCACAGCTTATAAGCCTTCACCCCAGTCTGGCAGCCCAAGTGTCCCTCAAGCACCAAGATATCAAGGAAAGCTGGGCCCGGTTACAGCAACTGTTGAGGTATTTGCTGAATATTTGATCTGTAACTCTTTTCATAGCTTTAGTTAAGTACTTTATTTATGAAGCATCTAATTTTGGTATTGTTAGAGGGTGTTTTTTTTAAAAAAAACTAGAATTACCATCAACACATCCTATCTTTTTTGGTGTGAGTGACTGAAGAAGGCATTCAGCAAAAGCTCACAAAGACCCAGGAACTATAATGGCCTCTGCTTCAGCAGCAAAGCAAAATTAAGAGTTTAGCAATCATTCCAGTTTGTTCAAGCTTTGCACAAAGCACCACCTTTTTAAGTAAAAGATTTAAGTAAATAAACCAGTTTCCTCAACCTCGACAATTTAAAGATGCGCGGACTTCAACTCCCAGAATTCCCTAGCCAGCATGATGACTGGAGAATTTTAGCAGTTGACCCGTACACACCTTAAAGTTCCTGTAGCTGAACAAACCTGGACTAAGTGCAGAGAAAGGCTGGAATAAAAAGAGCCCCAAGGAGTTTATGGGTAAAAGGTAAAAGGAGATGGCTTGGTATGTGATCTATAAACTTTAATCCAGAATCAACTTAAATGACCATTCTGGATGGATAGCTTTATATATCTAGAGGACAACAGTTTGGAGAAGATGTTTTAAGGTCTCTTAAATTCTAAGAGTTCTTCCTTAAAAACTAATCCTTATGCGGTGGTGGTGAATATCTGTGGTGTAGGATGTTACTTATACCGCTAAAGATGTTACCTAGCCCGGTAACAAAACTTTTGGAAACCAAACCACAAGCTCAGAGAACAAACCTCTACCCTCACTAATCCTTATATTTGTTTGTTTTATTTTCAGCCTCTAAAATATTTTTTCTTGCCTGCAAGTCTGAGAGCAGGAACTTATTTTATTAATCTTTAAATTTCCACCTGTGGGAACCTATAATTTTACCACCACCCCCCAAAAAAGAAATAACATTAAATGATTTAAATAATGCAGCTGTAATGAACAGAGCTAAGAATGCTCTGAGACAAGGTTGATTTATTCTGTAGTGATTTTCATGTTGGCTTTCTGCCTCTCCTTTCCCCATTTTTGTTGGAATCATTTTCTTTTCTCCCTTTTTCTACTTTCCCACATTTTAGGAGTGATAATCCCCCACAATTGGCTTTAACAAAGGAATTTATAGATTCAAGTCCTAATCAGATACTGACTACAACTACAAAGAGTCCAGAAGATGATCCTGAAGAGAAGCTAATATGGGAGGTAAATGTTGCATTTAGGGCCACATTTGGATTTCTTCATCCATATAAAAAATGAACCTAATCAAATTTCCTTTGCCCCACATCTAGTTACATCACAGAAGTCATAATTAATACTCTAATAAACCCATGAGTCTGTGATGACAGTTGAATCTTTGATATTGATTCCAGATGAATACATTGATCTTCACTTTGTTGACTTAAGCTTGTGATTAAGCTACTACTGGTTAAAGAGGCCTTCTTGCCGCAACTTTCTGTTCATACATTTGTGGAACAGAGTTAGGATTATTGCTTTCTGAGAACGTAGGTGAAAGTATCTTTTTCTCCTTGAATGGCTCTGGGGTGAAACAGCAGAGAAGATTATGGTCTGTCATTAAGTGATGGACTACATAACAAGTATGGCATTTTGGGATATTTGGTTAAATTAAATTTTGGCACAATATGTTTTTGGATAATAAAGGAAGGAAGGAGACTTGAGAATAAAAAACAGGCGATGTTCGATAGTTATCTTCTCCCATATGCTACAAAATAATTGGCATGAACTTCTGTAAAATGACAACAGGCTTGGGTTGAAGGCAGTTGCCAGAAAAGGATTCCATTATTTTTATTTATTTATTTTATTTTATTGAATTTCTAGACCGCCCTTCTCCTTTGCAGGACTCAGGGCGGTTTACAGTCAAAATT
>JANHFK010001273.1:193790-213095 GCA_036250565.1 Sibynophis collaris
AACTTCTGGTGGGGCCGGAAGGCCCCAAAATCAGTTGGCCTATGCGCGCATGTGTGCTGGAGCTGAGCTAGGGCAACGCTTGCATACCCACAGATATAACTCTGCGTGCCATCTGTGGCACGTGTGCCATAGGTTCGCCATCACGGCTCTAGAGTAAGTACATGAGTCCTTGTGCTGTTCGCCACAGACATATGCTTTAGAGTAGGTTTTGGTTTTTTTTTCTTTTTAAGGTTTAAAACAGATCTTTTGTTTCATGGACTTCATTCCTTTAAAACTAGAGGTAATATAGATCCTTGAATAATGGACAGAATCTTGACAGAATCCACAAAACTTACAATTTTTAACCTTCTAGGCTTTGGACAAGATCCGCTATGAGAGTCTAACAGATCCCTCAAAGCTGGAAAGTGGCAAGGAGTTGAAAATAGATATCATCCCCAATCCTCTTGACCGTACCCTTACACTGGTGGATACTGGCATTGGAATGACAAAGGCAGATCTTGTCAACAATCTGGGCACTATTGCCAAGTCTGGCACAAAAGCCTTCATGGAAGCATTGCAGGTGAGTGGTTTCAATCTAGACTTTTGGTAATGCTTAGGGTCTTCATGTGGCTATGAAGTTCTGACATCAAAGTTCCCTCACAGTGTGGTCAATTTGTCATAAATATGTATATCCTCAAAATTGAGTGGTGCATGATCTAGAGGTGAAGACGCCTTCCACTTGGAAGGTTGAGAGTTCAATCCTAGCAGTGACAGATGTTTCTCTATCGGGCATAAAGAGAAAATATCTGCTGCAAACTCTGCATAGGTGTGAGGAAGGGCATCCGGCCAGTAAATGCTCAGCTTCATTTAGTTGCCCTGATTCCACCCTGATAAGAGGAATTGGAGAGTTTAAAGATGTATAACTTCAAACTTGGTGATCACCTGAATTCCTTTGGTGATGGATGTGTAGATAGAAACTGACTATGTGTAGAAGGGCATTTGCTGAAAGAGACAAAATTGTCTGATGAGGATTGTTAGAGCTTCATGTCTATAGAGTAGAGGCCAAACTAGCAGGAGCATCAAAGAAACTAACAAAAAAAGAAGTGAATAAGCTAATTCACCTTAAGCAAAATAACATTATGGACATGATTTATGCTACTGGAAAGGGATTCTTGGATCCCTTTGACTGTCTGAGATACTACTTGTCTTGTTTGTGTACTTTAAAACCTCACCGAGGCATTTCCAGGAAACTTGCTTTAAAAATAAATAAGGCATGACCTAAGGATCTAGTGGTGGCATGGAGTCTGTGAAATAGTTATAGGGTATCAGCTGCCCAGAGTCATATATGTGAAGAAGATGGCTAAGCAAATTGAATAAATAGAATCCAAACCAAACATTACAGGATATGGAATCCTATGTCCAAGATGTGCTTTCTATATGAATAAGATGTAGTCAAGAGTTATACCCCATTCTTACTTGGCGATGCTAAATTTAGCATAAGGTTTTAACTGAGCTGAATTCCCTATGGATAAAACATGCTTTTGTGGCTATGTCAAAACCTGTGTTTATAATCTGATATGGTAGATACTGTTACTGTTAAATTACTGTTGCCTGTTATACATGTCGCATCCCTTGTTTTTTAGGCTGGCGCAGACATCTCCATGATTGGGCAGTTTGGTGTGGGGTTTTACTCTGCTTACCTTGTGGCTGAGAAGGTTGTGGTCATCAGCAAGCACAATGATGATGAGCAATATGCTTGGGAGTCATCTGCAGGAGGCTCCTTCACTGTTCGGACTGATCATGGTACATAGTGATTTGTGCTTTTGGAAAACATTTGCCACCTAAAGAGAGATGGGAGAGGAGGGAGGAGGAGGTTGAACCAGGGTTTTTAGTTGCTCTGAAGTAACAGACAGATTATGACAGCCTGTTCATTACTTGCTGCACCATTCATTTTGAATGGTGCTAAGGAACAGTGATGGAGTGGTCAACACAAAATATTTTTAATATTTAAAAAAATGGGTTGATCTACATTTTTATTGTCCTTAAGACAAACTTAATGGATAAAGTGATATTCATGATTCCACATTATTACTAGATTAAAATGGGTATATCTGAACTGAAGCCACAGCTTTTTCCTGTATCTTATTGGATACGATGGGGTTACACAGTGCCTTGCTTATTAGCATTGCGGGGCATACCTCTAACTGAAATCTTCATATGCCTCCAGAAATTACATTCCATTGGATACCTTTACTCCCCTTTTTTCTTTTTCATTTCCATTGTTAATTTTTTTGCAACAGTGTTTTTCTACCCCTAGGCAATATTGTGCTTTTCAGGAGGATTTCTTTTAAAATACAGACTATATTTCTAGAAAATTATACTTTGCAGTGTGTATATTTGACAAGAGAGGAACCTTTGGAGCAAATTGTAATGTTGAGTTTTGCTAGAAACGCTACCATTTTTAAGTTCTGATCTGGATTGCTTAGTTTAGATTCAAGAGTAAATAGTACAGGCCTCAAAACTCAATGCAGTATCTGACCCTGGTAAAATGGCTCTCTTTGCCTGTTCTAGGTGAACCAATTGGCCGAGGCACCAAAGTGATCTTGTACCTAAAGGATGATCAGACAGAATATCTGGAGGAGCGCCGTATTAAGGAAGTTGTGAAGAAGCACTCACAGTTCATCGGATACCCCATCACCCTCTATGTAAGTATTGGGGATCAACAAGTCTGATAATAAATATCCTTGCTGCTTTTAAGCTCTTTGCTACAGCCAATTTCACATTCCTGCTTCAGAGGAAGTACTTTCTGAACACTCCCAAGGTTGAGAATCTCTCCCCTCGCACCCTCCCCGGTAGCATTTGGGTTTCACCACATTCCCAAAGTATGTTTTGAAAGTACGTCAGTGTAAGAAGAACATTGATTAATCTTAGGGAGGGTGATCAGAATGGTGAACGGTCTTTCAGCCATGTTTTTTGAAAAACGATTGAAGAGTTTTATAATTAATACAGCATAAAAGCACTTTTGGGACAACCATGATCTGGATGACTCAGAATTTCCATAGAAACCATAAATATATACAGGTAGTCCTCAACTTATGACCAAAATTAAGCCCAAAATGTATGTTGTTAAGTGAGTTTGCGCCATTTTATGACTTCTCGCCAGATTTGTTAAGTGAATCACTGCAGTTCTTAAATTAGTAACACAGTTGTTAAGTGAATCTGGTTTCCCCATTGACTTGTCAGAAGGGTACAAACGGGGGGATCATATGACCTTGGGACACAGCAACCATCGTAAATATGAGTCAGTTGTCAAGCATCCGGATGTAAA
Organism: Sibynophis collaris; assembly: GCA_036250565.1. Lineage (NCBI taxonomy): Eukaryota > Metazoa > Chordata > Lepidosauria > Squamata > Sibynophiidae > Sibynophis > Sibynophis collaris. The sequence continues at coordinate 197,098 of JANHFK010001273.1, forward strand.
TCACATGACCAAAGGGATGCTGCCACAGTCATAAGTGTGAAAAATCATCAATCACTTTTTTTCAGTGCCATTGTAACTTTGAACGGTCACTAAATGAACTCGGGTAAGTCGAGGACTACCTGTACTTTATCCATCCCCAATTGTGCTGAAAGGCTACAATAGAAATGTATTAAAAACTCTGCTTGGGTTTAATAGCAAATAAAGAAGGGTAAAAGGTATGCTACTTCATGAAGTTACAGACAGGTGTTAATGCTCAAGTGCTCAAAAGCATTGTTTTGTTTTCTTTTGAATCCGAAGTCGGACTCTTTCTCACACACGGGCACCTTAAAACAGGCAGCATAAATCCTCAAAGATCTCTTAGAAAACAAGCTTGGAGCTCCTGAACTGTCCTAAGAAAGGGACTTGTTTTCTGCGCGCTTGCAGTAGACTTGATGCAAAGGATGCTGTATCTGTCCCTCCCTTATTTTATCTGGCAGACCTTAGTAACGCCTTTCCTTGCTTTTGTAGCTGGAAAAGGAGCGGGACAAGGAGATCAGCGACGATGAGGCAGAGGAGGAAGAGGAGAAGAAAGCTGAGAAGGAGGAGGAAGAGGAAGCCTCCAAAGATGAAGAGAAGCCCAAGATTGAGGATGTGGGTTCGGATGAGGAGGAGGAGGAAGGCGGCAAGAGCAAAAAGAAGACCAAGAAGATCAAAGAGAAGTATATTGACCAAGAGGAGCTGAACAAGACCAAGCCCATCTGGACTCGCAACCCTGATGATATCACCCAGGAGGAATACGGCGAGTTCTACAAGAGCCTCACTAATGACTGGGAAGACCACTTGGCGGTCAAGGTGAGCGACTCGGGTGACGAGAGGGGGAACTGATCTAGATGTCCGTCTGAGCAAAAGGTCTTTCGCAGCCAGCAGAGAGAGGTCCAAATGGCAGCTGCTGGGCTTCTTTAGAACTGGCCATGCTTAATGTTACTGTTTACAGCTGCCTTGGTAGAGAGCCCTGAATCTTGATACATTGTTTTACTTGTTACAGAATATCTTTCACATTTTTTTTCCAACAAGGAAAAACTTTCAGCTTTCTCTTTTCTTCAGTCTGCTTTCTCTGACTGTTGCAGCAGAGATAGTTCAAGGTGTTCCTTAACTGTTGACTAAGCGTTCCCGTGATGAGAGTGTTAAAGGCAGCTCCCCCTGCGAAGGAAAAACTTTGGTGTTTCTCCCCCCCCACCCCCTCCGTGCTTCTGTTCATGTCTGGCACGAAAAATAAGCAGTAAATATAAGACCCTGCCTCAAGATTAGGTGAATGGAAATAATGGGAACTGCAGCACCATATACATTATTGTCCCTCATGTCAGTTTTTCCGTAATGTGACATTCAGTATAGTGCTTCTAGTCGGGAGGTGTGGGCGGAGGAGAAAATGAGACGACTTCTCTCTCTTACTTGCTTTGCCCTGTTAAAGTCAAATTTAGAAGATAATATTGAAAATGAAGTCTGTCTCTGGTGGTTGCTTTCCGTATTTGAACAAGATTCTGTCCTTTTCTGACCTTCAGGAACAGTTGGGAGTTTTCTGCTAGTGCACAAGGATTTTTTTCTGAGACAAGTTTGTGTCAAAACTCATAATTTTTTCTTAGTTCAGGAGATTTTGTCACAAATATCTTTCCAGCTTAGGGGAACGGCCAGAATGCAACAGCTCATGTAATTTCTCAGTTTGCCCAATTAATGGCCTGGATTGAGAGAACTACTCTGGTTTCCATTTAGCTTTAGGTAATTCAAAGTCCGGATTCTTTAAAACCTTACATGATGCAGGACCTGCATATCTGTGGAATCATTTTCTCTCATAGTTTCTGCTAAGATCTGGGGAGAGCACCCTTCAAGTCTCTTCATGTTGCCATAATTGAGGGGGACATGCTGTTTCTAGTGTGGGCCCTCTCTTTTGGAGGCGTGCACAGCTTGAGGTTAAGTCAGTAGCAACCCTGCTGGCATCCAGGAAAAAGCTGCCAAGAGCTGGCTGTTCTAGAAAGCCTTTGGGAAATGATGGTAGTAATTGTCATAATTGCATTGCCTCTAGGGTGTTAATGGATAGGAAGGTTTGCTGATGTTAGTGGTAATGAGTTTTGCTGCGTTTCCTTCGTTCTCTATGTTGTATTTTTGTGTTATTAGTAAGCCACTTAAGCCATTTTTGGAACAGAGCAGCAAATACATTGCAGAAAGGGAAGAACAAAATGAGTTTTTTATGGTCAAGGTTGGCTCGCTTCTAAGCTGATGTTATTCAATTGGAAATTAGTCAGGGGCTCATGGGACTTGTTTGTTCTTCCCAATCTTCCCAGCATTTCTCTGTGGAGGGGCAGTTGGAGTTCCGGGCGCTCCTCTTCATCCCCCGTCGGGCCCCATTTGACCTTTTTGAGAACAAGAAGAAAATGAACAACATCAAACTCTACGTCAGGAGGGTCTTTATCATGGACAGCTGTGATGAACTCATCCCAGAATATTTGAGTAAGTCCTGCAGCCTTCCTGCATTTTTTCAGCTAGAATGACAAGTTGCTTAATTAGCCTTTGGCTGACTAATCTGCATTTACAATCACCCTGTTCCCACAACATGCTTCATTCAGTCTCCCATTAATCCAATCAGAACTGGTTTTGGCAACAGACAATGACAGTAATCAGGCTCAAAGTCACCATTTTGGGAATACAGGTAGTCCTCGATTTATGACAACGATGGAGCTCGAAATTTCTGCTGCTAAGTGAGACAGTGGCTAGGTGACTTTTGCCCCCTTTTACGTCCTTTGTAACTTTGAGCGGTCACTAAATGAACTGTTGTAAGTCGAAGACCATCTGTACACAGGTACTACTTTTTCCAGGTGAGACTTAATGGCACCGCTGTCTCCTTCCTCAGAAGCCACAGAAAGTGCTGTAAGCAGTTAAATGTTGGGGAATTGTGCCCTGGCAATGAGCTGTGTAATAGGAAGTCTTGCTTTTTTCAGCCATTCTTTCCTAAATTCTTCATTTGCTTGGAGAACTAGGTATGAAAACTGGTCTTTGGACTGCGTTCAAATATCTGCGCTATTGTGGCCATTTGGGGCTGTGCTTAGCTTCCCCAAGTGTTAATTACGTAAGTCAGTTAATCCCTTTTTTGCAGTTCCCATGACACACTAACCCTCCTCCCCAACTCAAATAATGTGGTTGTAGGGTTTATGCCTGGGTAATCCCCCATTAGATTAGAACTAGAACTTGAACTAGACTCTGCAACTGTCAAACAACTACAGGTAGTCCTCAACTTACAACAGTTCATTTAGTAACTTCAAAGTTACATCGGCACTGAAAAAAGTGACTTATGACCATTCTTCACACTTATGAATGTTGTGGATGGTCATGTGATCAAAATTCAAATGCTTGGTCGTTGACTCATATTTGTAATGGTTGCAATGTCTTGGGGACATGAGATCACCTTTTGCAACCTTCTGGCAAACAAAGTCAATGGGGAAACAAGCCAGATTCACTTAACAACGGTGTTACTAACTTAGCAACTGCAGTGATTCACTTAACAACTGGCAAGAAAGGTCGTAAAATGGGGCAAAACTCAAAAGAAATTTTGAGCTCAATTATGGTTGTAAGTTGAGGACTACCTGTACTGTACAAGGTTGGTGGAGTTACAGTGGGCGGTGTTTGACCTGTGGAGTCATCTTTGCTCTGAAACAGAGGCCATCTTAGTAACAGTGATAGTTCATCCCCAAACTGGGTTTAGCAGTGCCCATGTCCTACTATTGAACTGCAGTCCCTTCTTCTGCCAGCCCAGAGTTCTGTATATTGTATCATGTTTTCCTCTGATAGAACTGACAAGAGCAAGAAGAGGGCTGATTAGTTGAAGGGAGACAAAAAAGAGATTGGTTTCCTTTGCAGATTCCTGTTTATCCACTATTCCTTCCAAAAAATTGAAGTGTATATCCCTGAATTCCTTTTGGTGGGATGGGGTGTGCAACAAATGTCATAAGTAGCTTTGCTCTACGGGAGAAAGGAAGACATGTTGGTGTAGTCAAGATGTTTTTAAACTTCCATCAATCTTAGTCAGTTTGGCCAATGCAAAGGGACTGGGAGTTATTTAGAACAATTGGAATGCATTGCATTGGCTTCTTCTGTAGGGATCTAGGAAATGCCTTGGAAAGAAATAGGTCCAAGTAATCCAAACAGGAGAATGAAAGCTGTCAATAAATCCAAGTGGAACAGAGCAAAAATCCTTTGCAAGTTTCTATAGCATCATTGTTGGATGGGAAAGAGCTCTTCACTTCAGTGCATTAACTCAATCAGACATGAAATATGAACAAAATGCACTTTAGAAGAAGGGACAATAAATATGCATGGTATTTATACACAATCTCTTTCATCCTCCAATCACTGTAGGAGTTTTTAAAATGTTCATCAATCTGTTCTTATCCAGATTACATTACTGCAGCAGTTGTTTCTCCACCCCCTCTGATTTTGTTTAGTTCTCTTCCAAACACAGACTTTATTCGAGGTGTAGTGGATTCTGAAGATCTGCCCTTGAACATCTCTCGTGAAATGCTACAGCAAAGCAAGATTCTCAAAGTGATTCGCAAGAACATTGTCAAGAAATGTCTGGAACTTTTTGCAGAGTTGGCTGAAGACAAAGAGAACTATAAAAAGTTCTATGAGGCCTTTTCCAAAAATCTGAAGGTGAGAGTTCTGCCCCATCCATTAGGTAGCACAACAATTCAAAATATTTTTTTAGTTTGTTTCCTAACTTAACTAGTTATTGAACTTCGCTAGCTGTGAAACGCACACAGCTAAGCTATTTAGGTAGGTATATTGATTTTTAAAAATATCCTTTTGTTTCTTACCGTTTTTGGTTCGTTTCCATACTTAAATGAAAATCTTGATATGTAGAGTATCAAGATTTGTCTTTTTAGTTTAGATTGCTCTGTTGCAATGGGGGTGGAGAGTCTGTATAAATCCTGATATATAAACACATAAAAACTCATTCACTTTCAGCTGGGGATCCATGAAGATTCTGCCAACAGGAAACGTCTCTCAGAGCTCTTGCGCTATCACACTTCTCATTCTGGAGATGAGATGAACTCTCTAACAGAGTATGTATCCCGAATGAAGGAGAACCAGAAGAACATTTATTACATCACAGGTGAGTGACAGTTCATTGGTCTGACTGAACATATCACATGGCAGGAATGCTGTTTGCCCTGAACAGCCATCTTCTTATTCTTGATCTGAGCTTCAAGACTTACATTGAATTTTCTAGATTCTTTGGAAGCCTGTATTAGCATCTGTACTGAAATATTGCCTTCCCTAGCTCTTATGAAGTGGCGTGGGAGGGCTGGGCTCATTCTCTAAACTATGGGATTGCAGAGACCTGACCTGAAAATCTCTAAGCAGTTTTAATTTAAGTGTCTAAGGAAGTAGACTTTTGAGAAGGGCTTGTGAATATTCATATTTTCATCTTCCTACAAATTCTGTATGCCATATTCAAGTTTCAAAACCTCCTCCTTTTTCAATGCATTATTAAGAATGGTGATTCACAACCAAAATCTCCTTAAATTATGTTGTGTAATACATGCAAATTAAAATATGCAAAATTAATGTACATAATAGAAAATGAAATTTGCATTCCAAAATCCTATGGTTTTCTGCAGTTTTACTCTGTGCTGAAATACTGGCTTCACACAGTTCAACAGTAGATATAAAACTGTCTTTTTTCAGTGTATTGCTCAAAGTTACAAATACCTTTTAAACTTCTACAGCACCAGTTTTATTATGAATTATTGATTTTATGGGTATTTCAAATAAATATTACAGAAATATGTTAAAATAGTAAATAGAAAAGTAAATGAAATAAGGAAAAGTGGCATTGCTTTCTGGTACCACCATCTTTGGACATCATAAAAGAGCAGGAATGCCCCTTTACCTGAGAGTAGTAGGATAGGAGCAATTGATTAGAATACGAAAGGATTTGGGGTTTTTATTGAGAGAACCAATACATTTACAGCGTGTAATTTTATGGAAGCTTATTTCTAAAAGGGAACTGTACTGTGATATTGGAGGTCCAAGTGTGTAACTGGAGATTTACCACTTCCATCTCTCTGGTACTGCAGGAGAGAGCAAAGAACAAGTGGCCAATTCTGCCTTTGTGGAACGTGTGAGAAAGCGTGGTTTTGAGGTGATATACATGACGGAGCCCATTGATGAGTATAGTGTTCAACAACTGAAGGAGTTTGATGGGAAGACATTAGTATCAGTCACCAAGGAAGGCCTGGAACTGCCAGAAGATGAAGATGAAAAGAAAAAGATGGAAGAGAACAAATCTAAATTTGAGAATCTTTGCAAATTAATGAAGGAAATACTGGAGAAGAAGGTTGAAAAGGTGAGATTGTCATGTTTTGTTGCCTTTTATAGTTGTTGGGAACATTGATGTCATTATGGTTGTTGGCAGCGTACCTATGCCCCCATCATACATTGTTGAAGTGCCATGACTTAGAATTTGGTTTATCTCTCTAGGTGACAGTTTCAAACCGGCTAGTCTCTTCCCCCTGTTGTATTGTCACCAGCACCTATGGCTGGACAGCCAACATGGAACGTATCATGAAGGCCCAGGCTTTACGAGATAACTCTACTATGGGCTACATGATGGCTAAGAAACACCTGGAGATAAATCCTGATCATCCCATTGTAGAGACTTTGCGTCAGAAGGCTGAAGCAGACAAAAATGACAAGGCTGTCAAGGATCTAGTGGTACTTCTCTTCGAGACAGCATTACTTTCTTCAGGTTTCTCCTTGGAGGATCCACAGACCCACTCTAATCGGATCTATAGAATGATCAAACTGGGATTAGGTGAGTTGCCAAAATCTCCTCAGGAATTTGATACTTTTATTATTTGAAGAGGGAAAACTTGCCTAGTGACTGCTTCACGATATTAGTATTTTGCCCTGATGTTTTCACCCCAGAATGGGATATTTGGCAAAATAAATAGTGGATATTTATTTGGCTTCAGCGAAAACATACCTTTTTGATTTGTGTAACAGTATTCCTGGAAATCTTCCCATAAATTTGTATTAACCTTTTAACAAGAAGAAATGTAGTTCTGAGGGGGTAACGTAAACAACATAGGGTGGTCCACATAACATTCAGTCTTTCACATTGGCTGGTTGTGGGTAAAGACATGAAGCACTGCCTGGAATCGGATACTAAACACTGAAGTACCAAGAACGCAAACTGGCACTTTGAAAGATCAGGTGTTCACATACTCAGTAAGAGTGAGCACCCTGCCTCAGATTCGTTACACATGCACACACATTGCTGTACATACAAAAACACTTACCTACAATAAGGAGAAAACATGCCCACTTTCGTGCTTAAATTGTAGAATAAACTCTGGTGCGTTAAGTGTGGTTTATTCACATCTTGAACATTTAAGTTATAACGCTATAGATATTCATAGTGGGCTTTAGAGTTTTAGTATATTTGTATACCTTTAGCCATACTAAGGTCATGGATGTGTAGCACTATTTCTAATTGGGCACGGCCTAACTCAAGACTTTTCTCCTAGGAATTGATGAAGAAGAAGTTGCTGTTGAAGAATCCACTTCTACTGTATCTGAAGAGATCCCTCCCCTGGAAGGAGATGAGGATGCATCACGCATGGAGGAGGTGGATTAAAGAGGAGAAGCTGATCTTCCCTCTTTCCTGCCTCCCTCTTTCCCTGTGCCATCACCTTGCTCAGGAACCCTGGCAGTACTAACTGCACCCTCAAGATGGTCTCTGTGTCTTTTATAAATGGTAACTAACGTGGCAGGCAGCCTTCCACATTTATTTGGTCTGTCTGCTTGTTCAAAAATGCTGCTTTAGGGGAAAAGGGTCAGTCTAATTGTTCAAAGGGTTTTTGCTCCCCTGTCCATGAAGATTTTGTTCTAGTTTTAGCTTGACCGCCAAACATCCATCCCACTATAGCTGAAGTAAACACCCAGAGAATGTCCTTCCCACTAATATAGCAGTGAGACTTCCTCTCTCCTCCCCCCAATCTCTCGCTGCTGCCTGTTGTCTTGAGAAAGCAGGGATTTGCAATCTTGTTCACTGTGTTTGGTTTTGTTCTACTGGAATTAAAATAAAGAAGAATATGGTTTACAATGAAATGGGGTTGTTGATTTCATTATTGTCAGTCGCACAGTCGGCCAGATGTTTAGACTCGATTTGGCACTGTTATCAGGGAACTTAGGAAGGGCAGATGCTGTTTGATGGTATTGAAAGGTATCATTGCAAGGGTGTAAACTGTTCCAAATAAAGATGCCTTTTGCAGTTGATGGATGTGATTTGTTAATGCTGATGGTGTTCAAGTGGTGCTCCAGACGCTTTGTGATTTCACCCAAGGCATCTATTACATTGGTACAACCTTTTTTCTTTTGCCAGAGTCATGCTACTTCTATTTGCAGGTCTCTGTTATGATTGTCTCCATTTCTTTCTGATCTATTCTGCTATTCTCCAGGTCAGTGTTCACTATTACCACTCCACTGTCCACTATCAAGACTTTTGTGTCTTTCCTCATCAACAGTTGTTAAGTCTTGGGTGCTATGTGGCACATGCTTGTCTGCTTGAATTCTAAAACCCCAGAGCATCGTAGTTTCTTCATTTTCTATTTTGTGGTACCACCAGTTCTTCCTTGCAGGAAAATTGTATTTCTTGCAGACATTCCAATGCACCAGCGTTGCTGTTTTGGTGTGTCATTATTTATAGCCAGTTTGTGTGATTTTCTTGCAGCAGCTCACTAGATGGTGCACTATTTCTTCAGCTTCTTTGTGGAAGTAGCATTGGTGTCTTCTTAATTCTGGCATTGCATGCATTTGTGCTTAAGGCTTGGTTCTGTGAAGCCAGAATGTTTCTTTCTTCATCATATCTGCTTTTAGCCATTACCTGGTCTTGTTATTTGCTTTGCATGCTATTTTTTAATGTATTGGCCATGTAATACTTTACCTTGCCGTGTCTCTTTTTACTATTCTTCATTTGATCTTTCTTCTAATCCAGTTTGGTCTCTTTGGTATTCAGTCAGCCTTCATAGTGTACTAGTTTCAATGCATCTTTTTCAGTGTTCTTCAAATTTTCTTCTAATGCACTACTTCCTTTTTCAACCATCTGGTGTACTTGCAACATGCCATGCCCAACTATTTTCCTTGGCAAGTAATCTAACATCACTGCATGGATGAAGGACATAATTTATTGACATTATTTTTCTTGTCTTCCTATTCAGGGCTTTTAGTTCTGTTTATGTCCAGTCTTATTTCAGCTAATTTTTTTCTAATGACTGGAATTGTCCAGGTGATAATTGCCTTAATCCAGTGAGTTTGGACTTTAAGATCTCATGATGAATTCACTTGTAACCTTCTTCTTGACTTCAGTATGTTTAATGTTTGTCAGCTTGAAGAATGCCCAGGTATTTATAGTGTAGTGATCTTCACCCATATTCTTGATGTTATTTTATTTCCACAGGACATGTTGATTCTTCAGTTTTCACAATATGTGGGTAATCTTAAAACAGATGAAAACTTAAGGACCTAAGCAGGGGTGAAATCTACTTACCTTCCTTACCGATTCAGAGGTACATGTTCCGCGCACATCACATCCAATTATTGATCCTCTGCGCATACGCAGAAGGGTTTGCACATACACAGAAGGGTTTGCGCATGCAGAGGGTTAAAAACAAGGAAGTAACAATATCTGGGTGGGTGGAGCCTTGCATTGCCACTGCTACCGGTTCACCAAACCATGCGCAGCCACCGGTACGTGTAAGCCGGACAGAACCGGTAAGATTTCACCACTGGTCCTAAGAGTTATTAAGACGGGGGCCTAAGAACATAGTTAGTTCCAAACAGAGTGGGGCTTTTTGTAAAATTAGAATGTCTGGGTCCAATAAATTCAATACTTTCAGATATTGAGGGAGTCCTTTAGATATTGCTCCAAAGGCTCCAATCACAATTCCACAAGCATTAAACTTTGACCTGCAAGTCACATTCGTTTGTAATATTTTCTAATTGTCTTTCCTCAATCTTTGCATCATGGGCTATATAGCAGCATCAATGAATAAGACATCCTTCTTTTCCAATGATTTATATCAGGCATGTTATGAACAAGATGCCTATCTGTTTGGATCTTAAAGTCCCATAATAGCTCAACCTGCTCATTTTCTAAAAGTTCCTCAATTTGATGGTCCCAGTGGTTTTTATTACATCTAGACCCAAATCTCTAGCAATTTTCCCAATGAATAATTTTGGCAACTTGGTTGTGAAACTACTTTTAGTCAATTTGTGAAATTTTGCTGCAGTCATTGATCAAATGGTCGTTTCAACTTTTTCAATATAAAGGAGACATTTGCTATTGTTGTTATATATTGAATTTTCACTTTCATGAAATTCGTTTGGCAAAGCTTGCTCTTGAGCCACTAGAAACGAGCCTTCAGTTTCTTCTTTAACATCCTGGTCTTAACCAATTCCATATGGCGTTTTTATTGATTTTTCCTTCCAGATATTTGCACAAAACCATGGCAGCTGTAGTTTGGATGTTATAGAATACATAACTGATCAGAAATCATATGTCAATTCTGCATACCCAAAGCCAGTTTGCTGTAAGGCATTAGGCTAGAAATTGAGGGTATTCAACCTACTTCCTTTACTCATAAAGTACCACTTTTGGATCTCTAGATGGTTCCCTGGTCCAATATTGTAATCATTCTTTTTAGGCTTTGAGAAGAGGTGTCTCCTCCACAAGAAGTTATCGATATCTCAAAATCTTATAGATTTCTAAGACTCTACAAAATAAATAGAATAGGTGCTGCAGCCCTACCATTGTCAATTTACTGTACTGGGTTACCCATCATACAGCAATAACTTCCACCCAAATGGGTGCATGAAGATCCACATTGTAAATGGGAATAACTGCTTATCCCACTCTGTTGTGTGAAGTTATCTGTCATTATTTGTTCTTTAATTAAAGGACTAGTCCACACCACAACAATTTTAGGATGTAAGGAAATGTTAAATTCTCAGCAAGGGGTTAGTTTGCTTCACCCTATGCTCAACATAATATAAGATTACAAAACATAACTTGAGCCATTTCTTTGCTGCATATTTTAAATTTAATAAAATAAGATAGTTGTATCTCAAGAAATATTTGCCCTGCACAATTTCAGCTTGGCAGTTTAAAATTGTTAAATTGGTAAAATCCAGACATTCTGGGTGGAACTGGCAAAAGTAACTCCAATGCTATAGTGAGGTTTCAGAGCAATTGTGTTTGGACATATCCATCACTCCTGTCCTGTACAACTCAGAGCTAGTTTTTTAGTTCCAAAAATGATAAGACTAGGCAACTGCTTTGAGCAACAACATTCAAAATTTTCCTCACCCTCAACAGTTACAACATGCTGAGCACACTATGTAAAATATGAGAGTATATGCCAGAGCTCTGCAATACTCAAGTTTTCAAGGGAAGCCATCTTATTTGAAGAATACAAGGCTGAGCTGTTCGTCTTGTATTGCTGGTTCCTTATGTAAACTGAGAAGTTATAGCAACCTCTGCAAATCCATTAGGGGAGGGATGAAGCAAAAGAAGTCAAGATGTGCTGCTGTACCACCTTGTCAAGGACAATGAAAAAAATTTTTGAGCCTCTTCCAAAAAGTTCAACATTTAAAAAGATAATGGATGTGCTTTTCTGAACTCTTGCTACAATTATAAATCCCAGGAAAATGTCCCAAGATTTGGCTCGAGGTTCAAAAAAAATAGGTGAATGGCTGATGGTCAGCTAGCAAAAACCAACAGAAGCAAAAGTGGTGCACTATCTAAACTTTTCAGCAAAATTATGAACACACCAAACTAGAAAACGCATAAGCAATAATTGGAAAGAACTTACTATTCAGCAAATCAAATGCTGTAGGGCAGCAGTAAGTGGGGCTGCAAATGGCCCCCGCTGCCCTTATGCAACCACAACTAAATTGATCTAATTATATAAAAAAGATGAAAAGCAGGCTTGTTAGGCATCCGAAAGCTTTAAATGCTGATTTTGTACTTCAAATCTTGCTGAAAAATAAAAGGGAGGTGAACATCTGGCATGAATGTACCAAAATATTGCCATATCCCTATGGCTCTTACAGGCTGAAATCATTTTTTTTAAGTGCAATCCCCTCCCGCCCCTCCCCCCCAGTTATAAAAAAGATTACCCGCAATAAGAAAAGTCCCAGGTTTCCTGTGGGAGCTGGGCTAGGTTGGTCTTCTAATAGTGAAGTCTGGATATTTTGTTCTGATTAGAACTTTTCAAAGTTTTATTCTTGGTATTCCCTTTCACACAGCAGTAGGATGGGAACTGTACAAAAACAACTTCACTTTGCCCTGATCATAAATAAGCCATCTCTTATAAAACCACAAATCAGGGTAAGCCTATTAGGCTCACCTCCATCTGTTCACTGAGAAAAGGATCTTGGTACCGCTTGTTTTGAGAAGACTGTTCAGACATTAATAGTCAGAAGAAGCACTCCTTCATTTCCTTCAAGTCAACCCAGTATTTTTCCTCCCCCCCCCCCGTTTGTATATAAACGAGAAAAAAACACAGAATGTAAGATGTTCTGAATCACATTAAATTTTGGTCAAAAGCATGAATAAACAAATCTACATTCATTGTTCATATATCCCATGCAGTTGGAACTAGATTTACAGAAACTAATTGTTAAAACTAGTCTGCACAGAACAGAAAACAGTGAATGTTTCAGAAAAAACAATATACCTTTCCAAAGGATTTGATTTTCAATACATATTATAGCATATGAGCAAGATTAAAATCATTTTGTTATATGAATGATATGCCAAGTCTGTCATAACTGCAAAAAAGAATAAAAACCTTCCCCCAAAGCTGATAAACTGATGACTACTACAAATTGGACCCCTATGAATTATTCAGATGGTAGAATTAGGCTGTTTGAAAAAGTAGCTCTGTAGAATTATAAGAATGCATAAATACCATTAGATGAATTTTTAATACTGCATGTTATTATTTTTATGCATTTTAATATGTGTGTGGTGGACTTTTTGCTCTTCATATTATTACTATTATTTTTTGCAATAATGTACTAGAGCCAATCATAATTTAGCGATTTGACAATCTCTGTGGCACGTAATTTTGTGTAACAGTTGGCAGTGTGCAACCCTGTAGCATACACTCTGTTCCTAGGAGAAGATTGAGTTTCCCTGAAGTGGAAAGAGATACCCCTGAAATGCATGTTTTGACATGTGTTATATGGAGTTGTGGATATCTGCTAGGGTATAAATTAATAACTTATGCATCATGCACATGATCCTGGCAGGCTCCATGTTTCTGCTTGTCTGTTCCTGTGTCAGGCTCCATAAACTGTTAAAGCTGGGAGGTTTGAGTCAGAAACCTCATTGTGCACATGTCACTTATTACATCCTCTATATTAACGAAACAGCATTTCAAAAAATCCAAGACTTTCCTGAATCTGTCTTTGTGCTTCACTGCTTAATCTAAAAACCAGGCACTGCCTTAAAAAAACCTGATAGAAAAGAAGCTTGGCTTTGGGTTTTTGGTTGTTGTTTTTTTGTCTTCTTTTTTTTTCTAGCTTCAGTGCAAAATACATTTTATTCAGCTCTAATGATGTTCCAACATTAACTTTTCCCTTCTAAAGTATCCTCGGGCTAATACAATTCACTTTGGAGAGAAAACAAGCAGGAAGAATGTACTTTATTCTGTGCTGCCAGTTATTTCCACCTCAAATGTTCTCCTTCTGCCCTTTCAGTTCCTTTAACCTTTATCTTCTTGCCATGTTTAAAAGATACACAAAAGCCTGAACAGGACAGTTAAAAGTTTCTGGAAGAAATCTTCAGTGAGAAACAACTGGTAGGGGAAAGGTTAAACACTCTTTTGACTCATTTCTTGTTCAGAAGAACTCCATGCACTAGTTCCACAGTAAAGCAGTTGCATGAATGCCCAAAGCATATGAAGGCCTTTTCATACTTAGCCTTTAAAAAACTGAGTAATGAGGAAAATAGCAAAAACAACTTCTGAACTTTCAACTGTGAACAATCTTTTTTGTTGAATTTGGTTGTATTTTCTTCTGGGAATTAGACACCATGTAGTTATAGAAAGAAGTGAATCGAAACTGAACAGAACCTAGTTAGGTACAGGAAACATTGTTGGACTCATGATTGTTGTTGATAGATTCTGATCTAATTCTGCCAGGTCCATGGCTGCTGATTTTTACAAGAAAAGACTGCTTGTGTGCTGTCCAGACAAAATATAAATGCTGCTTCCAAGCTGTATTGAGTTGATGCTTGTGAGGTAAAAACATGTAATAGAAGTTTGAAAGTTCCAGGACTGGATATGACACAAATGCTGTTTGTATCTTAATATACTTTTTTGTCTATCATCATCATAATCACCACCACCATCACCATTCTCCTCATCCTCATTATCATCACTCTTATCATCACTCACATTTTATATGATCACCCATCTTGCAAAAGGAATTCTGGCCAGCTAGCATAAGATTAAAACTAATAATGAAATAAATAATGAACAAATAAAATTATAATGTAATATACATAATGGCATCTGAGGATAGTAGAGGACATTTTACAATTGTAGCAGTTTCAAATTCTGTCTGAAATTTTAAAAAGCAGTTTAAAATTTTTATCTGTTCTACAGATAAAAATACCAAAGTGAACAGGCTTATTCATTATATTATGCTTAATGCTGTGAGATGTTCATAGCTAGACATATAAATGGGTAAAAAAAAATTAGGTATCATTAGAGGCTCAGTGATTTAGTGTATGGCTTAATATTTCTTCTTATTGCATTTTTGCTGTTCTTCTTTGGAATTTTGCTGTTCAATAAACTCTTGGATGTAATAATGTCATCCCACATATTACAATCTTAAAACTACAATATTACAATCATTTAATAAATGGTTCCTATTTGCTCCGTTGTTTTTTGTTTGTTTGGGGAAAGAGATTTTATGGTTTCCTTTGACTCTTCAGAGTCAGAGATTAAAAGACCTGATTTCATGTTTTTTATTTTAAAAATGCTGTAATTTTGGCAGACAAATGAAATGATTTTCAGGGAAAGTTACACTGTGTGAGGCACTGAGAGTACAGTGCCTGTACTCTGAAAATTAAATCTACCAAGCATCAAAGTACTTATGGTAGTTTGACAGGGAGATGGAATGAACAATTGCAGGTTAAATATAAATGGCAAAAAAACTAGAGTAACTAGTTGAATTTGTGTATATTAATAACATGTTTATTAAAAGCGGGAAAAGAGATGAAGAAATTTTAAAATGCACAAATATTGATAGAAAAGTAGTAAATTAGTAAGTGGCGTAAGTTTCATTCCTCTTGGGAGGAAAGAAAGTAGTAAACAATATATATAAGGCTGCACTTCAGCCCACTTTATTGTGAGGATGAAAGAATTGGGTGGGTGTATCAGAAATATAAAAATGTAGCTAGTTGAAACAGATTACTTTGGAACTCGGGGTGGAAAAAAAGTGATAAGATCAAGACTAAATAGATAACTGAAGGTGAATGTAATAGAAATGTGAGTGGCCTGCATGAAAGGTGATTTTGGTCATACACAGAGAACGACAGAGTCAAATGAAAAAAACATGAAGGAAGAATGAATTGGGCAGCTGGAGGATATAAAAGTTGCTGGGTTTGAATGCACTTGATAAGATACTATAAAGAGCAGAACCACAAGTTTTTAAAAATGGAACAAATTGTGTAACTTGGTAAATGGATGTGATGGAAGCAACAATGATTTTCAAGGGCAGAAAAACATGATACAGAGAGTGCTGTGGTTTAAACTTATTTATTTATTTATTTATTGAATTTATATTGCCGCCTATTTGCCCATGGCAACTCAAGGCGGTTTACAAAATAAAAACCACATTTAAAACAATAAAAACTAACAAAAAGAATCAAATAAATTAATATAGTCCAATCT
>JANHFK010001273.1:249753-259833 GCA_036250565.1 Sibynophis collaris
AAAAATTTCTCCACGGACCACCAAAATTTTCCCAGGGACCACCAGTGGTCCCCGGACCACTGGTTGGTGACCACTGTACTGGAGCACAATTACCAGAATTCTTAGTCAACATGGAAAAGGTTTATAAGGGAAATCCAGTCATTGGTGATTATGTGGATTTATTTTTAACTTGTTGGAATAATGCCATCTTTCTTGCCTTAGAAATTACATGCTTGCAAGTAGTATTGAGAGCTATTGTTTTTCTGCTTGGATACCTCTGTTTAGCGTGATTCATCAGGCTTTGTTGAGCAAGATATGTGCTGTAAAGGTTTGTTTGAACTACAAGTTTCCTCTCCTGATTCTTTTTGCTTTGATTGCTAAGACGGCAAGATGTCTCAGAAGGACAGGCCACCTAAGGACTTGTCTCAGCAGGTAGGGTCTGTTAGGAGCAAATAATCTTTGGTTGAAGGCAGAGAGGTAAGGAGAAAATGGGGGGGGGAAATAGAGGACAGTCATTGGAAAAATTAACATGGTAAAACAAAAGACATTCCTGCACTGCAGTATTGAGGTATCCATCCTTGGGCAGAACTCAGATGCTGGCACCGACTTTGAAGAAAAGGCTCCAGTAAAACCTGTAGAATGTCAGCCTCGGGGGGGACACAAAACCAAGAATCACCTGAGGCTAATCAAACATTGGCATTACCTGAGGAGCTGAATGTCAGATGGTAATAATGTCAGGCCTCCCAGCTACCCCACCCCCAGCAACTACTGTAGAACAAAGAGCAATTGCCAAGCAAAGGAATAAATCCCTCTATCAAAGACACTTGGCTGCAGTCTGATTTGAGAGAGAATCCTGATCCATGATTCTTTCTTGAAATCAACTGTCTGATATCCAGCGTTTGTGTGATGGTGTGGATTAGGCTCATGTAATTTTGATCACTGGATTGGCTGACAACTCTGACATGGCTCTTGAAACTTGATTGAGATTTTGAGTCTTCTTCTGCATGCTCCTGTTAAAAGCAGAACCGTTTCTCTTTTTTAGAGACTCTGTTTTGATTTGTATTCCTTGCCTGCTGTTATTTCATCAATCTTCAGTAAACTGCTAGTTTCCAAAGCAGCTACTTATGAGACCATAAATAGATGCCATATAGGGATGATAACTAAATTACGACGACTTATTTGTTTTTAATGAGCAAATTTTCCAAGCTGGACTAAGTATGCTAGTATCTCAATGAAGGATATGGCTAGGAGATGACCTGACTGAGCCCAAGGGATGGGTCAAATGCATCATCAGTCTTGAGTCCCTTCACTCCCACAGTTCCATTGAATCTTATCTACTGCCAATATGCTTTGACCATTAGTAGTTCAGATTCTTGTAGAGAGTATAAGCCTGTAATAAACCTTTATATTCATTTGAACTGCCTGGACCTCCTGATTTTCCCATGCTTGGCAATATGTTTATTATGAGATAAAGTATCTCAGCTTACATCTGGCCCCCATTTTCTTTAAGATCCATATTCTTAATTAGAGATCATTAAATTTCTGTCAGATCTCTCTTTTGCCTAAGATAAAACAGTATGTTAGCATCACAATTCCAGTAATACATGGAAGGATTTATGTATCATTCTTGGAATCTAATGGCTAAGCAAAGTTTTTACATCTGTAATTGAATTCACACTTGCCTCAAAGTAAATGTCAAATATTGAACCAAACTCATTCCTTTTGAGGTTAATTTTCTGGAGAGTAATATTCAGAATGACACACTCTGTAATCTTATTTGGGATTTTGAATTAAAAATGGCAGCCTTTTTAGTCAGGTGTTGTTTTTTTTCAGGGATCTTTGAGAGAAAGTAATTGCAATTACTAGCCAGAGTTCTGAAGGGGAGAAACAATTGATGAACTGTCAATCACAAGTGAAGAACGCCAGTTAAGGAAAGGCTGATCCAGAGACAGGATTATAGGCAAGAGGAAATAGGGCATGTTGCTCCCAAAGTTGCTTCAAACTGTAAGAAGGGTGGCAAACTTAATAATAATACTGTACCTCATATTTAATCTTCCCTGTTCCATATAATTTTCTAAACTAAAGGAGAACTTGAGCCCTCAGAATCCAAAGGTTGAAAAAATTGGTGCAGCCACCGGTTTTTTCTTGATTTGTAATTCTAAATGTGATTTTAAAAAATACCATTGTAAAATACTTGCAATAAACTATGGTTAATGTTTATGGAGATTCTCAGTCATCCTGGTCACCTTGTCCCAAAGGTGTTTTCTCAAAAGGCAACTGGACTTCCTTTGTTTTGCTTCAAGACATTTCACTTCTCATCCAAGAAGCTTCTTCAGTTCTGTCAGAGCTGAAAAAACTTCTTGGATGAGAAGCGAAACATCTTCAAGCAAAACAAAGAAAGTCCAGCTGCCTTTTGAAAAAGCACCTTTGCAGCAAACTATGATTAAGTTGCAATCAAAAAAAATATGTGCTGGAAAATATAAGTTTAAGACTAGGGTGACATTTTGGTTCTTTTCAAGCTGACCTAAAGCCATGCCACTTTGTCTCTCAATTCCTTCCCTTTCCCATTTCTATTTTTAGTACTGCATTTTGGGTATGGCTTTCATTTTTGCTAGATTATCTGTTAGAAATAAATCACAAATTGAATTTACCCAGTTAAAAAGAAATGCTTGACACAGTGAATGGCCATAGCAAAGGCTAAAGACATAACAGAATTTAAGTAGTGTTGATGGATACTGGAGAGTTAAGGTCTAGCATCGTTTCCTGGCTGAACCAAAGTGATCCGATCAGATCAATAAATCAACAATAGTGCTTTGTTGTTCCAGTAGCTTTGTGATTATACATTTCTACCCTTTGATGAATGCAGAACTATCAATAAAAGGAGCTCCTTGTGAAAGTAGGCTTCTTGCTTTAAGCCTCCTTTGTGAGAAATGCCATGTTGTGTAATTTTAAGTGCCACTATTTTTCTATGGTTCTACATTCCAATAAAAACTACACTGACAGCTGCATGAGACCAAGAAATAAATTATATGGAAGACTAAAACTATTTTTTAGTAACAGTTACAAGTAGAATTGTGCTTTTTCTCCTCTCCCTCTTCTACTAAAGTCAATGAACAGGTGGGATTTAGAGATGTTCATGCATATATCTATTCTGCACGGTTTGGGTTTAAGGCATGTTTTCCTCCTTGTTGTTTTGATAATGTAACTCCCCTGTCTCCAAAGGTTAGAAGGAACCTTTGAGGTTTTCTAGTCCAATTCAGTGCAAGAATCTCATAATATTCTGCAAAAATGCCTATTGTATATGACACTGCTTATCATCTAATAAAAATGTTCTTAGGAAGATATGGGTCTCGATAGGCACATATGACTATGAAATATAAGATGCTATATGCCTTAAGTCTACTGTTCCTTTGTTCTTTATACATTGATTAGAAAGTCTTTGCTAGGCAAAGCCAATACAGAACGAACTCGTAGCTATTCAAATAAAAGATCAGGACTTTCCACTGATTGGGAAGTAGAGGCTTTGTGGAAAATTTACAATCTTATTTGAGGCTCTGCAGATCTAAGAAGCGGATTAGGCTTTCCTGACAAATTGCTATCTCTGTTTTGAAATCCAATTTGTTTTCATTAAAATTCTAGCTGGTGTCAAGACTCTTTAGAGTTTTAAAAGAAAAAAAATTCTTTTCCAAATATTGAATTTAGCTAGTTCAAAGCAAGGGAAGTGTTTTACACAGTGTATTTTGCAGATGGAAAATATCAATATTTGTTTTCATTTAGGCAGATCACTAGAGAATGTTATCTGTTTGTATATGTGGATATAAATATGTTATATTTCATCAACTCTTGCAATTAAAGTCTAGTCAAAACTAGTAACTAAGAGTGTGGACAGAAAGGGAGGGGGAGAGACAATAATAAAATCCCTCATAGCACCTGACTTCTGTCAGAAACAAATTATCTGTTGAATATTCCATCACAGACAATTGTGACACTTTTGACTCATGTTATTAAGTTCATGACTCTTCTTGATTTTAAATCTAGGCTAGTATCATAGAGCCAATTGAGTACTTTTGTTTCCACACGGAAACTCTGACTTTGGGTTTTACAGATTAGACTGCTATATCTTTATAGAAATGACATGTTCATACTATTATGGAAAAGCAAAAAGTTGAGATTTGAGGTTAATGCCTTATTTTACTGTAACAGAGAGAGTTGGAAGTCAATGCTTTTCTTTTCTTTTTCTCTTATCTTTCCTCACTTCTCTTCCCCCTTTTCCTCCCTACTGCTTTTCTATTTACTTTTGTATTTTTCAATATTTTATAACTCAATAAAAATGTTAAACTGGATAAAAGCACATAAATATCTCACGTGAGCAATTATCTGATTTTAAAATACTTTTTCCCCTAGGAGAACCACTCCAGTTACTATCCAAAACAGAGGACATTTGTTGCCTGAGTAAAATTCATGGGAAAAGTGCATCTGTGGAAAATTTGCAAATTTACACTAAGACAGTGAGTGGGAATGTTCCTGTGTCTAAGCGGGAAGCCCCTGATCAAACATGTCATGAGGCAAGGAAGGGTGGGAGTGAAGCTTCAGCTGCTGTTTACTTGCCCTTGCCCTGGATATCACACCGTGAAGTGGGAAGAAAGCGGAACTCTTGTACACCTGCTGGGCTAGGAAATAACCCAGTTGCTGAGCCAAGGTTGAAGCTGTAATTCCGCCCTCCCAAATTGGCTGAGTGAGATGAGAGAACAGAAGGGGAGCCCAGTTCTACTATTAGCTCCTTTCTGCTATGCAAAGCTGTTTGTGTAATTTTCTCATCACTTTTCATTTCCTTAGCCTAGTGGTATGGAATCCATGTTGATGGAATCCAAGAACAACATCTAAATGAAACAGGGGGACGGCATCCATCGTGGTTTCAATAAATTGCCAGAGGCTTTCTGTAGATCACATACAGTACAATGTTATCACTCAGAGATCAAAAAGTTGGCAAAGATAGAAGCCTCCAAATTTGTGAAAGGTGACTGGAATTCAGTTGAGGCTGGATTCCAAGTCCCATGTATTCCTTTGCACCCTTCCTTTCTAAGACAATCTACCAATAGGCATCTTACTAATATTCAGATTACAAAATAGCAGAGGTGCCTTCTTTAGCATTGATATGCAGACAGTAGCTCAGCAATTCTTTCTACAGCATGGTGTATTTCACAACTAATAGTCTGCAAGAAATGTCAACTTCTTCGTAATAGCACTGGGGTTAGACTGGAAGGCAGCCTTAAGGCAAAAGGGATCAACTGTGCAGAACTGCCTATTGTCTGGGCTACAACACAGGGCTTAAAATGTTGACAGCAATAATTCCAACACATCTGGAGATTGGCATATTAGAGATTACTAGAGTAATGTGTGCAGAATTGGGAGAGATTAATCAGGAGCGCTTTCTTATTCTGTTAAAAACTTACAAAATAATATTATAGTAAGTCGGGTATTATTGATTCTGACTGGCAAATGGTTTCTAGGACCTCAGACACAGCTTTTTCTATCACCTACTATTTCACCCTAACTAGAATAATTGAGCATTAAATCCAGATGGATGCAAGACAAATGTTCTGAATTGGTTGAATTCTGTTGGTTTAATATTATACGTGAGATTAGAAATAATACAAACAAGCCTTCCCAACATATATGCCCCTAGTTATTTTAGCCTCCAATTCTCATTGGCCTCAGACAGCTTGGCGAATTGTCAAGGATGATGGAAGATGTGGGACAAACAATCTGGAGGGATTCATGTTGGAAATCATATTCTTGCATCATCAGAAACTTTAAAAAATACAAGAAACCACATTACTAAAAGCAGAATATACTATGTGATTCTCCCCAAAGTGGACAATGCTAACATTTGAGCTGTTAACAATAAGAGTAAGTAAACAAAAGGAAGGAAATATTGAATTTGTTGTTTCAACAATCATGTCTCAAAAAAAAATAAGGCAGAAGGGGAATTCCATGCTTCCTTTATGTTAATTTTTAAGGTCATCCTTCTGACCTCTTTTGCAAAGGAATAATATTTTTCAGTAGTAACATTTGCAATACTTTAGTATTTATAAAATCTTATATCCTAATCAACAGACTGCTCCCTGCTATTTACGTTTTGCAGCATTCCTAGGATTTTACACACCTTTCTAAGTAAATAAATAATTAGAGAGTCTCATAGTAGCAAGAGAAGTATAGCATTTTAGAATATAGGCATCTGAAGGTGAAGACATCAGAAAATTACTTTTCTTTTAGGGACAACAGTACATTTCATAAACATATTTATGTTATCTTCAAATGTCAAAACTATTTCAACCAGTTTCTGTTTATTATATCCAATATCCTTCTCATATTCTGAAACTTACATTCAATTTAGCAAAGAACACATTGGTGTGAAGTTCCAGTGAGGCTAAATACAGAAATAAATATTTATGAAAAATGCCTGCATCTTTGTTGGATAATGTGAAAAGCAAGAACTTGAGATAAAAGGTTTAGGAACAGTATCATATTTGATTTACTGTTGTTGTTTTCAGGAGTATCCTACTTTTTTATATTTTGTTTATTTATTTATTAAATTTACATGGCACCTGTCTCACTATACAGAGTAACCCTGGCTGGCTCATATCACTATATATTACCATACTACACATTATATTCTGGGAAACTGCTATGAATGCAATCAGGCTACTGATTATTTGTCAGCAATGAACAGCTCTCTAGCCTTATGGGGAATAGTGAGAATTTAATAACACTGAGTCACTGCCAATTATATAACAAGTAAAGAGATGAAGCGGTATATGCAGCAGGCCTATAAAAGTAGCAGATGGTGGTAATGGTTGTTCTACCAGCCTTGTAAACAGAGGAGAGTGTAAAATGAGCCTGTTTGTTTGTGTTTTGCTTAAGAGTCAGTGTTGACTCTTGGTGATAAGTCCCTAAAAGTTTTCTTGGCAACATTTCAGAAGTGATTTGCCATTGCTTTCCTCCTAGGGCTGAGGGAGAGGTGCTGGCCCAAGATCACCCACCTCACTTTGTCTCTTAAATTTCCTGGTTTCTAGCTCAGTGCCTTAACCACTACACCAAATTAATTCTCATGACTATAGTTAAGTATACTAAATTTACTAAAACATAATGTAAACCAGTGGCGGGTCTCTACCGGTTAACCCCGGATTGGGCGAACTGGTAGTGGCGGCGGCGGGAGACTCTGCTCACCCATCCGGATGTCATCATGGATGCTCTGCACATGCACAGAAGATTCTGCTGATTCTGCTGATGTGCAGAAGCACCGCACATGAGCGCTAGGTGGGATCTAGGTGGGATCTACTGACCTTCGTTACCAGTTTGCAACGGGAGCGCGGGACAGTTTTGCGCATGCGCAGAGCGTCGGTGATGACATCCGGGCAGGTGGGCGGAGTCTCCCGCTGCCATTACTGCCGGTTCTAAGAACCGGACAGAACCGGTAGGAACCCACTACTGGCAAGCGCTCCCAGTTCTGAACCGGTAGCAAAGGTAAGTGAAACACACCACTGATGTAAACTAAAAGCATTTACACACTCTTCCTGCAAGGATCACTGAAGAATTTTAAAGACTGTTGTATAGTCTAATCAATATAACTCAACTTAACATACTGTGCAAGTAAATCTAATGTAGTTTAGCCCACTGAGCCTTTAACATAAAAATATAAATCTGGCACTAAAAAAGATTGCATATTTCTATGGGAAGGATGTTCTATCATGTGAGAGGCCCAAAAAGGAATATTCCCACTTTGGTCAATAGCAATACTTCACAGATGGAAATCTGTGCTAGTCTATGGTGGCCAAAACACAGGAGGAACCTGATAGCACCTTTTCCAACTAATATAATTTATTTAAAAATATAACGTTTGCTGCATTTGATGAAGTGAGCTGCAGCTCATAAAAGCTTTTCCCATTCAATAAATGTTTTTAATCCAAAAAGCTGCTATGGGGCTTCTTTTGGCAATTCATGGAGATCATCATCGCCAGATGTTCTTAAGAGTTGAGCACTTATTTAAATTTTTTATTAAGCTTATCACTAAAACATCTCGCTAAAAGTGACTCTAGATGGACATGAAGACTCCAGCACTTACAGATAATGATGCCATAAACCACCTAGAACTAGCTAGAACTAATTTAGAAACTAGCACCAGCTCCAGTTCAATGAATTGGGGTGGGAAGCAACCACTGAAGCTCTCAGTTAGAATATAATGATTCCAACTGGCTGTCCAGTTAAAATCCTGGCAGCCACCCTCTGTAGTAGCATCAGTTTCCAGACTGATCTGCAAGGGCAGACTATAAAGGGATTGGATGCTAAAAACATGTCTCAAGAGCTACATGTACAGTATCATCCAGGCTTCAGGTGACCATTCACTACAGTAATCCACTCAAGAGGTCACTAAGCTTAATAGTCCAACCAGACTGTCCTTTTGCAGCTATGGTTGTAATCAGTCCACCTGATAGAACACACAATAAGCCACAGTTATTCCTCGGAGTTCAAGGCTGATCAGGTAGTCCCTTGCTCTTTCAAGGATAAAGTAACTATAATGCATATCCCAAAGGTGCTTTTCAAAAGGCAACTGGACTTTCTTAGCTTTTTTCTTGAGAAACAAAGCATTTGAAAGACAAAGGTCTTTTGAAGACAGCAAACTCCACATTATGGACAGAGAGGACCAATAGTTTAAAAGAGGGGTAAAAAAGACCATCCATGAACAGTCCTCCCTCAACAGAGTGGAAAGGCTATGACACCACCTATCTCCTGTCTACAACACAGTCCTTTCAGCAGTACCAAGAAGGTTCCATACGCATTGGCACTCAGACTCAGGTAACCCTGAGGGTACTGATAAAACCCTCCAAGTGGCCTCAACAACTCTCAGAAAGATAACCACCAACTGACATTCAAAGTACTAATGACCAGATGACTGCAAAGAATATAAATCCTTCCATTCCCCATCATTCAGTCAGAACTAAAGAAACGTTTTGAATGAGAAGTGAAACATTTTCAAGAAAAAACTAAGGAAGCCCAGTTGTCTTTTGCAAAGCACCTTTAGGAGAACCATGACCTATCTCCATAGACCTATATAATGCATGTCTTGTTGCATTTGTTCAATTAATGTTTATGATCCTAATCAAACCCAAATCTAGGCACTTGCATAGCCTAACTATCATGATACATAGAAATAGAACTACAGTAAATATCATCTGCTGATATCTCACTGCAAATGTTTAGTTTTGTATAATATTATCCACTATGCTAGCATTATATGCTGGAAACCAGTGATTACATATAATACTATAGGGTTATGAAGAATAAAATGAACAATGGAGTCTTATAAGCTACTAGCCATATTATATTTTCTTTCTTCTTAAAACTAACCTTTCAAATAGAAACAAAATTATTATGTCGCCATCCCATCCCACATTTATCATCTAGCAATATAACATAGAGCAAAGTTACATTCCCATCTTCTTCCAGGTAAGGATCATCCACCAACCAGGATCTTTGAAATTCCAAGATAGATTGAAATGGAAGTAGAAAATCTGCAACAGGCAAAAGCTACTGCAGATAAAAAACTAAAATTTAGGTAAGCCCAACAGCCGATCTTATCCAGCAAATTAAATCCTGTATAATAGTTGACTGCCAGATGTACCAGTACTCTGGAAACTCCCAAGTATAAACAAAAGGATAGTAGCATCTTCCACAATGCTTCCGACCAGCAGTTACTTATTTATTCATGTATTGGTTCTTTATTTCTTTATTTAGTATATTTCTAGACCCTAGCATTTGTTATTTAAGGTATCTTGCTCATGTGACATGGTATACAACAGGTGTGCAAAATATTTCTTCTAGGGATGTTCCACATAGCATTTCATTTTCTTCTTCTTCTGGATCATACCAATTTGGTCAGGAAGACATATAAATGACCCCACCAAAAAGGGGCCAGCAGAAGTGAAATCCAACAGTTTCTGACAGGTTCTGGAGAACCGTTAGCGGAAATTTTGAGTAGTTTGGAGAACTGGCAAATACCATCTCTGGCTGGCCCCAGAGTGGGGAGGGAATGGAGATTTT
>JANHFK010001275.1:5442-17475 GCA_036250565.1 Sibynophis collaris
AGTCTGAAAAAGAATGATTAACTCAGAGTAACCAGTGAGTTTTGCAAGCAAGTGAAAATTTGAATCTGTGTTCCCAAAATTCTAGATGGATTTAGGTTGAGGAAGGCTGCCAGAGGAGTGTAATGGAAGACCTAAACATTTCAGCCTGCTAAATGAGGGACATTATGCACCAGGGTTGCTATGATCAGTTTAGACTGAGCATGTATTCAAACCATATTTGATCTCAGAAGACATGTATGAAACAGATAGCAAAAATGTTGTGTAATTTTTGATATACACCCAACAAAATATAGAGCAGATATCTGATCTAAACTGGTTTTCCTGCCAGCTGTATACATTTCTTAACCAAATTTAAGCCTTAAATTTACTATCATTGATCAGTAACAGATATTAGGTTTAGCAAGAAACCACATTCTAGGTTGCAAACATTTATATGTGCTATGCTACTTAAGCTACAGGCAACATAATGTACTTTGGACCTTTTCAGCTCATCCCTCTACATTGTTTCATTCCTGTTTTGAATGAATGAATGACTGAATGAATGACTGACTGACTGAATGAATGAATGAATCTGGTATGCTCCAAAGTAGTCTCTGTGCACCTTCTTCATCATCTTGGTCAGCCTGGTCTCCCTCTGGCTTCAACAACTGCTTTGTTAGGAAATGTATACAGCTGGCTAGGAAAACAGTTTAAGTCATGCTGGGTTAGGGGAATTCTGAGAGTTGATGTCCACAACACTTAAAGTTGCTACGGTTGGACACACTTGGTTTAAATGATGCGTTCATAGGAGGAAGGGGAGTAACCCAATTCCTTTACTTTCTATGTCTAGCTATGTCTACAAAACCAACCAATGTTTGAATAAGCAAGCCCTTATTCCATGGCAATTATGAGTTCCCACATGCTTTCAAAAACTTAAACCAGAATGTAGTTTGCAGTGTACTGTGTTCAAAGTGTTTGTTTTCCTTTTAATATAATAGGAGCGAAGTCCTTACAGCTTTATTATCAAAAGAGTTTGTAGAGAAAAAAACACATTTAGAAAAGACCTACAAATATGAAAATGGAGGATAGAAAGAAAGCATCTTACTGAGGAAAAGTTTTGTCTCCCAACCCTACCAAAATAGCCTGATGCAGACTGATCATATGGTGAACTACAAATACTGAATATCTGGTTTGGAGTGGATAGATACTAGAATATGTTAGAAGAGAGCAGACCTGACTGATTGAAGCATTGAATAGAAGCTCTCCAGCCTATTGCATTTCTACAAGCTTGGTAACCCATCATGTGGAAACAAGGAACCATTTAATGTTCTATAGTAATCCAAATAGCTGTTTTCATTTAAGTTGTATTCTACCTTTCTTTCACTGGCATTTCACAGGCTAATTGTTTTTACTTTACAACTATAAACCTTTAGAATTGCTGAAGGAGAGCCCGTGGATGAAGTAGTTCAAGAGATGACATTGGATGAATGGAAAAATCTTCAAGAACAAAATCGACCAAAGCCTGAATTCAACATCCGGAAACCCGAAACCACTGTTCCTTCCAAAGCAGTGGTAATTCATAAGTCAAAATATAGAGATGATGTAAGCATTACCTTAGAATTTAGAGCATTCTTCCTTTCAACTCTGTTAACATGTCTAGGTGTACTAAATTGAAATTTATAGCTAGGGACTGAATAGATTGAAAAACACTACTAGAACTTATGTCAACCACAGACCATTTTTTAAGGATGTCAGGAACATCTTTAGTGTTTCTTTTTCCCGTAATTCATTTATAGCAGCAATAAGAAAAGATTTTTTTTGCTGCTGGTTTTCTGATTTGTGGTTTCTTCCAACATTACTTGTTCAGCTTAAGTTTCTAGTTTACAGTCTACTGCCCGAGTATGTTGTTTCATTTAGCAGGATGTTCAGCAGAGACAGGGAGAATAAACAATGGATTTCACTCAGACTGCCTTATGTTCACATGAAAGAATGAAGCCGTGTGCATATATTAACTGCACAGAGCTGCATTTATGTAGCATGATTCCATAAATGTTAGAATGAATTGAGCCTCTTTCTTTCCCACTCTGGTGAATTTGTGAAGAATCCTCTAGATACGTTTTCTATACACTTACACATACTTACATATACGCACAGAAGACTTGGTTACTAGAGAAATATCCATATTTTCAAGTTTTGCTGGCTGGTGTAGTTGTGTTTCAGTGCTTAAAAGGCAACTAATGAGAGTAATGAGTGGACACGTACCAGCTGCTGCTTTCTTCCAAAGAGCTTTTATTTTTTTTATTTTTTTTTATGAAAGTGTTTGTGGATAATCGCCATCTCTTGAGACTGGGTTTTGTGTTGTGTTTCACGCTATTGTTAGATGAGTCATAGAGGGAGCCCAGTTTCTTTGGGGAGTTTGATTCTCTTTAGAATTTAGAGTGTCTCTGTAGTGTCCTTTATTTTTCCAGGGTATTTTTTTTTTTAATTTAAAGACGTCATTTGGCTCTTGATGCACTGTTTCTAGTTGAAGATGTATTCGTTTTAACCAAAAAATAAAAAATGTGGATGCATTTTATTATAGGTGCTGAAGGAAGATTTTGAGGATGATTCTCACTTTCCCCGAAAAGCAGCAAATGACATCACTTCTCAACTGGACATTAACTTTGGGAATCTGCCTCGTCCTGGAAGAGGAACCAGAGGAGCACGAGGAGGTCGTGGGCGTGTCCGAAGAGTTGAAAACTCATGGCCGAGGCCAGGAATGATGGTAATTACTATGTGCTAATTCTAATTTCTGGCTACTTCATTGCTGTAATTCAATTTATACAGCTGTCTAATCAAAATGGCATTGCCCGTAGGCAAAAAGGTGACAGAAATCACAGGATGTATAGATGTACGAAAAAAAATCTGCATTTTTAAAATATTTCTTCACAACCTCCTCCTACTCAAGAAATTATTTGGATCCATTGAACATAATTTCTTAAGTCCCTGATTTTTCAAAAGCGTGGGTTGAATAAATAAAGCTAGA
Source organism: Sibynophis collaris (assembly GCA_036250565.1). NCBI lineage: Eukaryota > Metazoa > Chordata > Lepidosauria > Squamata > Sibynophiidae > Sibynophis > Sibynophis collaris. Next base: position 8,447 of record JANHFK010001275.1, read on the forward strand.
AAAAAACCCCTCCTTAATATTAATCAAATGTATAAAAGTTCCTGAAAAAACGTGCTACCATCCTAGCTGAACCTTTGTGTACCATTTTTGAAGTATTGTTTCGAATTAGTTCTCTGCCTTATCTATGGTCATCAGCTATAGTTATACCAATCTTTAAAAAGGGTGACCATAGTTCAGTTGAAAATTATACACCAATCTTTGTGCTGTGTTACATGTAGTTATGGAATCAATTATAAACCATCCATCGTTCACCACTTAGAGACAAACAACAAACAGTTTGGCTTTAGGAAAAACTTGTCTTGTAATTTACAACTTTTGCACTGTAAAAACATCTGTACTACATGTTTGGATCAAGATAAAGCTGTAGATGAAATTTATATAGATTTTTATAAGGCTTTTGATATAGTAGTACATGATAAACTACTGTTGAAATTAAACTCTTACGGCATTTCTGGCCCTTTGCACAAGTGGATTGCTGCTTTCCTGTCTAATCGACTGCAGAAAGTCAAAATAGTGAACTCGCTGCCTAATCCTGCATCAATTAACAGTGGCGTTCCGCAAGGCAGCATTTTAGGTCCCACACTTTTCTTGCTCTATATCAACAATTTATGTGATCAACTTAAAAGCAATTGCATCTTTTTTGCCAATGACATACAATTATTCAATACTACAGATAATTCTGTTGTTTTGCAATGTGATCTCAAACTTTGCAAATGTTGTAATAACCACTATGAATGGTTATCTATTTGGCAACTTCAAATTTTGATTAATAAATGCTCTGTCTTACATATTGGTAAATGTAATCAGAATGTCAAGTATAAGCTAAGTGGCATTGATCTAGCAGATGACACTCACTTTGTCAAGGGCCCAGGTGTACTTATCTCTGACGACCTATGCTCCAAAGTTCACTGTAACAGCATTGCTAATAAAGCATTAGAGTTGTAAATTTAATTTTACGAAGCTTTTTCTAGAATCATTGTATTGCTAATTATAGCTTATAAACCTTATGCTAGATCAAGCTTAGAGTATTGTTTAACTGTTTGGAATCCCCACCATATATCTGACATCAATACCGCCCTGAGTCCCGGAAGGGAAAAGGGCGGTATATAAGTCTAATAAATAAATAAATAAAAAATACAATCGAGCGGGTTCAAGAAGTATTTCACGAGAAAAGTCTTGCACTCTTCTGTACACAATAGAATTCCTTATGCTACTAGGCTCTAAATGTTCGGTTTGGATAACTTAGAACTGCATTGCTTGCGGTCAGACTTAGGTATTGCATACAAAATTATACGTAGTAATGCTTTACCTGTAAATGACTTTTTCTGTTTTAATCGCGATAATACGCGCACGAACAATTGCTTTAAACTCAATGTAAATCATTGTAAACTTGACTGTAAAAAATATGATTTTTGTAATAAAGTTGTCAAAGTCTGGAATGCTCTGATTCAGTTGTCTTGGCTACAAATTTTCAGTTTCAGTCACAAGTTGACTTCCGTGGAGCTTACTTCATACTTAAGTGGTCAGTAGAGGGAGTGTGCATAAGTGCACTAAGGTGCCTATCGTTTCTGTCATTGTATTTTTTTTCTTTTATTCTTGTTTTTGTTTGACAAATTCTAATATAGTTTAAAACATTTAGGATAAACCTAAGGTTAAACAATAAATAGTAGTTGGACTATTGCAGCAATTTAGTGAACGAAGTCAAATTCACGTGTATCTTAGTAAACAAATATGTAGCTCTTATCTGATATGGTTTTTCTTTTTCTTTTAGATGCATACTGCTGCTCCAAACCCAGATGACCCTGAGGATTTTCCTGCTTTGTCTTGAAAAGACTTAGTGACACCTCCAAAAATAGCTGTGGAAATACTATGTTGCTGTAGAAAAGAACCACCGAAGTCTACAAAGAGAAATGACTTTTGTGTGTGAATTTTGCACTACTATGTGTTAAGGCATACCCAGTGGGTTTGGAGGCAAGTTCCAGTAACACTGGTTTTGGATTAGTTGTATGAAGGCTTATGGTATCATACATGAGGAATTTCAAATAAAAATTCAGGATGATGGTGTCAAACAGGTACAGATGGATGAGTCTTTGTTCCTTTTATTACAAATGTAAACCATATTAGATGGTTTGGGGACAACATGTTTGGACTATTTGTTTTCCAGTTTCACTAAGTGAAGTGTGAATTTGCCATACTTAAATTACAATTTTCAGAAGTTGGGAAACGGTCTCACTGGTTGAGGTTAGGGGTACTATTTTTACATCTTTTTTATCATTTAATATTGAAAGCTGCAAACTAGGTTTTAAAGTTACAATTTGGAAATTAAAATTTGAAGAATGAGGGGCAACATGCAAATAAATCCTAGAATAAATAGTATTTTGGAAGAAAGGGTGGCAAACTATAGAACAGCTTTGTTTCTAACTAATTGATTTTCATACACACGGAAAACTATCCATCTGAGAGACTTGATTAGAATAGTATTCTTCATAGAGGAGCATTAAATAAGATCACTTTAGGGAAACCATAAACCTGATATGTATCTTCCCCCTTGCCAAACCAACTTCAGTTGCATTCTTCATTTATCATTGTAGAATCCTTTTAATGAGTTGGTTGGAGCTCTTAATGTTTGATTTTCTGATAGACAAGGCTGTTTTTCAGCATTAGAAGCATCTATCTCACAAAGAATGAATGGGTGGAGTCAGGTTTTGGTTAAAAGAGTATCCCCCACAACATCTGGTCTGTAAAGTCACAAGCATGTTCTGTAGTTATGTGCAGTTTCCCAACTTGCTATATAAGGGGTTAAACAAAGAATGCAAAGTAATGCCCATTGGCAACTTCTAAAAACGATAAACCTGATATGTATCTCCCACCTGCCACACCAACTTCAGTTTCTTAAGACTGCATATTACTAATTGTTCATGGAAAAAGACAGCAACTTTTGGTTTAAGGAGTTGCTGAAGGGTTTATCTGTGCACCCATATACAAGCTGAAGTAACTTTCCTTAGAATCCTATGCAATACCCCTCCTCCCCCCATTAAGTCTTTTCCACATTTGGGTAATCTCACATAAGCAATAGATTTTATTTGTACACATTTCTCTTACATGTTACTCCAGATTTATATAATTCAATTACACTGATGAAAAAATACATACTATCAAATTAAAATTTTAACAGTGTCAAGTTAACCCTGAAATACATTAACAAAATAATTTGATCTGAGGAATATTGATTATACCACATAGTTTGAACGAACTATACAAGTTTTGAAGACAATACATTAAAAAATCCCCTAAAGCTTGTAACTGGGATCTACAAGTAGCAACTCTGAAAGTTTTAAGCTTTTACACAGCATAGCTGTCAACATAGCAATGAATATTTGGATGTAACTTTAAAGCGATAGAAAATAAATTGTGCTAACCAATATGGAATCATAATAGTTCCACATGAGAATGTAAATTAATCTTTCAGACTATTTTGCTTAATCATTACAAAGATAATTTAAAAACTGGGAGCCTTCTTTGGTTTTAAGCCTAAAAAAATTAAATATCTTTTGACTACGTAAGACACCTAAATATTTTTAATGGCCAGATACTAGTACTGCTTCTAGTACTGTTTCTAGTACTAGTACTAAATCTAAAAAAGATGGTTTAAGATATTTAACTTTATACTATGCCTTTCTACCAAAAATGATATTCTATGGAGAATGGCTCAACATGATTGTGACCATTTAAAAGTGGCTTTGCATGGTTGATTTGTGTTTATAGCATTAATAATAGTCAGTGGTTCCACAGTCAAGGAATCTTAGTTTTCATGTCTAAAATAGCAGTGTTGCACTTTTGTGCACATGTAACAAGTACCTTCTGTTGATATTAATTAATAAAGCTCTGAGCCAAAATATCTTAAGGAAATAGATTTCCTCCATGCTAATTAGGGCATTCTGAGTTGCTTGACGCTTATATAACCAAAATCAAGGGAGGTAGAAACATACACATATACTCCCAAGTAATAAGTATATTCTATCAAGAACTTTTAAATCTTAATCTAAGGTTCAAGCATAATCCTATCAGGAATAAGATGATAAATGGCACTTAGCAGGTAATAACAAATCTCTGCAACAGTAATATTTTTATACTGGCTATAAAGCTGCATGATTTTATGAAATGGCTAGAAATAATCAGGTTACAAAATTGGGAATGGATGTTGGCTATTAAGGGGAAGACTTAATAACTGAGATATAGGTAAGTGATCCTTTTGTCTGTCACAAAACAAATGAGTGATAGAATTAGTTTATCAGCACTAATGAAAGGGACAGCTATCTCAGTTAATGTATGAATTGTCTATTTAAACTTCATCAGGCACACAAAATATGTAGTGCTCCAATTCTTGATGCTTGAATTTTAGGATGCAGGACAAATAAAAAATGGGATTTCAAATGTTGAACAATGAGGCAAATTCAATATTTAAAATAATAGTACATAGATGGGATTTTTTAGTAATGTGTGGTTAAAAATCTTGCGCGGGTTTGTTAAATATTGATTTAAATCACTCCACCTTGAAAATTCTCCTACGGAAACATTCTAAGGGAGAATATATTATAGAGAATAAAGCCAGTATCTACATTATTAGTTAAAACAACATGAATACAGAAATACATCTGACAACAAAATTGGTATCGGCTTGATCTTAGAACATCCTGTGTTAAATGTAGAGTGCAATTTATAAAGCTAATTGCTAAGAGAATATGTAAGCAAGCCATTCAGTATATAGTCCTTGACATACAACTGTAATGGAGACAGGCAATTATAATCACAAGTTGTGATGGTTGTTGAGTGAGGCACCCATGGGACTGCTTTACTCAACAATTGCTCTCCTGGCTCTCCCAGGAACACTGAATTGGCTGGCCTCCTGGCTAGGAAGCCAGCAAATGTGTTCTTGCTCTTTGAAAGGGGAGAAGGACTTTCTCCAACCATCTTTGAGAATAACAGGGCTTCACAAAGGGACTCTGTCCCACACGAGATGAAATTCATCCGATAGGCCCAGTCCATGGTTAAAGTGAAATTTTCACAGGAGGGTCTTGAAGCATGAACTGTTGGGAGCCAGCCTGGCTCTTAAGAGTTCCATGCTGCAAGCACCCTGGACTAAAACCCCTCTTGGTTTTTGCCATGGATCTTTCCAGCCAGCGTCTGAGAGCAGAACTGCTTTGCCGAGGGGCTCTACCTCACTGGGAGCAAAATCAATCTGGCAGATGGCCTCTCTACTATTTCCATTGGAGAATGGAAATGGACTGCCCCAAAGTGGGTGCAGATGGACCTTTTTCAGTCACCACCCCCTAGGAACCAGAATGAGTCTGTGGCAGCATACTTCCCTGTTGACTTTCTGAGGAAGCTGGGACGGAAAATTTGCAAATGGCAATCACATGATTGCAGAAAGTTTGGCAATCTTAAATGGATTACAAAAGCTCAGATCACAACTACATGATGCTGCAGTGGTATTAGTTCAGACAGGAGGTTGTCCATTTAACGCCATCCTACTTTTACAAACAGTCACTGAATGAACAGTTGTAAGTCAAAGACTACCTGTAACTATGTGGCATTCAGTTTCATGGTGGATAAAGTAGAACAAAAGATTAAATTGATCGAAAACGGTTCATATTCCAATAAATATAAATGAACTCATTTCTATAATGCAACTGCTAAGTAAATGGTGAACTATTCAACTGAATGACAAAAGCTGGGGTGTAAGCAACATAAATCTTTAAAAAATAAACACAAAATATTGAAGTAATTTCATATGAGAATGCACAGAATTATCTAACTTTGCTTATTAAAAAGTATTACGAACAATGTTGATTTACATTGGGATTCTTTTTTTTAAAAAAAACCCCAGCAAAGGTGGCAAATAAATAACTACAGCCCATTAAAAATTACGATGTTCATAATGAGGTTTTAAATTCACCTGAATGCCAAACTAGAAACTAAACAGTTTGTATACAGCTCATTTGTTTTAGGGAGTTAGGCAACAACAAAGTGAATCAGTTTCCCCACAATTAAGGAAGAAAACCTAATACAGTAGGACTGTATAGTTTAGAACACTGAAATTAATTAGAAAAATATATTATTTGTGTCTGTCTAACATCTTCAGGCTAGCACATTTTTCCAACGATCAAAACAATGCCTGTTTACATGGACATTTTCAGATGAAGCACCTAGAAATCAATTTGACTAAGTTACTAGTGCAATATGGTGGAAAAGCTGAGTGAGAATAGCAAAATCATGATCAGGATGTATATGGAACTGATAACAAGCAGCTCATATGCAAGTCAAGCTAAAGTAGAAGAAAACTGACCACAATACAATCTTGAGCATATACTCACCATTTTCAAGAACATCAAAATTGCTTTGGAGTTTTGAACCTCAGCAATAAGGCACCAGAGGCAAGTTAAGAATGAATGTGAAAAGAGGCTGTCAAAAATCATGAAATAGAAGAAACTATACCGGATGTCAGAACAAACAGCAGAAACTGCCAAGAGAAAAAAAACCAAAGATACAAAACTCAGGAAGAACTTAACAAATTTCAGACAGCTGTTAGAAGAGACAAGCAATATTATAACAATAGACACAAGAAAAAGCAAGGAAAGATGTTCCAAAAGATCTCTTAATTCAAAAGGAAGTTCCAACCCCAAACTGACATGCTAAAAAATGCCAATGGAGATAAATGATAGCAACTGATATAAAAAAGATCAAAGAAAGCTGGAAGAAGTATACTGAAATTCTGTACAGTAGAGATGTTACTATCCATGATACTTTAGAGACATTTCTTATTTACAAAAATCAGATGAAGTTAGATTAACATTCCAGTTATTATTAAGTTGGAAGGCTATCAGAACTGATGGAATATTTATAGAAGGAACGTAAGCAATAGAAGAATAAATCAAGATTCTAACCAAACTATGCCACAAATTTGGAGAATGACATTATTTGGCAACAGATTGGTCACAAGTACACTTAACAGAGTATACAAACCTATCATACAGTATTGTTGGGATCTTCCAGCACAAATTACAGCTCTATGTGGAAAGAGAAATAACAGATGTTCAAGTGGATTTTAGAAAAATTTAAAAACCAAAGGACATTGTTGTCAGTATCTTCAAGCTAATTCAGAAACTTATAGAACAATTAACAATGTTAATATAATTTTCATTTATTATAAAAAGTCCTTCAATTGTGTCAACCATATTAGCATATAGAATAGCCTTAGAAAATAGGGAATCCCAGAATACCTCAATGTTCTTGTGTGATGCCTATACAGGTAGTCCTCGACTTACAACAGTTCATTTAGTGACCATTCAAAGTTACAGCAGCAGTGAAAAAAGTGACATATAACCATTTTTCACACTTGCAACCATTGCAGCATCCCTGTGGTCATGTGATCAAAATTCAAATGCTTGGTAATTGGTTTATATTTATGACTCTTGCAGTGTCCCGGGGTCATGTGATCCCCTTTTGGGACCTTCTGAGAAGCAGAATCAATGGAGAAGCCGGAATCACTTAACAGCCCTTAACAAATGTAATGATTCACTTAACCACCAAGAAAAGTCATAAAATGAGGCAAATTCACTTACAAATGTTTCACTTAGCAACATAAAATTTGGCTCAAATGTGACTATAACTCAAGGACTATCTGGACATGGAATAGGAAGCCAAGTATGAAATAATATGATGAAACTAGATCCAGATTGGTACCAGAGTCAGACAAAGCTGTGTACTCTCTTCTCATTTAGTTGAATAAGGAAGGCTGGATTAGAAAAAGATGAGCATGGTTTTAAAACACCAATAACTTGCCCTCTGCTGAAAATGCAAATGATCCGAGAACTCTAGTAATGAAACTTAATGAGCACAGTGAAAAGGTATAAGGCTAAAGAAGACTAAACTAATGTCGGCAGATGGAACAAACAGCCTTAAATTGACAATGAATCTAGGCAATGAAATGGGGAATAGCTTTTGCTTTTTAGGATAGACAATAACAACTGAAGAAATACACTGCACACAGTACTTGGTAGAGTAATAACATTAGAACTGAAGAAATACACTGCACACAGTACTTGGTAGAGTAATAATGAAGTCCTTATGAAAAACAGATGCCAATATGTGTCTACGCTTATAAAGATCAGATCATGTTGGCCATGACACTGTATGGAAGCAGACATTGGACTTTGAAGGAATAGGAAAAAAGGGCACTGATCCTTGTGAATTTTGGTGGTGGAAGAGATTCATGAGAATGTCCTAGATAGCCAAGAAAACAAATAAATGGTTCATAGAGAAAATAAATCCAGAAATTTCAATAGAAGCAAAAGTGACTACACTCAAATCATAATATTTTGCAAAGGTTTTGTCCTCTTGAGAAGTTTATAACGCTGGGGAAAGAGAAAAGGAGGACAATCAGCAGCAAAATAGATAAAGGGTATTCTTCAATAGAAATGAATGGCTCAATAAAATGTCTGAAGAGCCAGATTGGAGACAAATCATCATGAAGTGGCTGCTTGGATTCAATAAGTATATATCTATTAAAGTAGCTATGAATATCAAAATGACTAATCAGCCTAAAATATGGCACAGGTCTCTTTAGTACTAATGCTATGCTATTTTTTTTAAGCAAAGCCACATTCCTAAAATTTAACCTTACTCCTACAAAGCAGCTGTTCAAGACAGATTCCCAATATTCTTACTGGTATGATTAGCTACAGATATTTTGAGCTTCAGGTCCAGCAAGCTTTTTTTTTTTACATATTATTCTTTACTAGAGAAATATAGAGATGATTACAGTACAGCAAAGCCTCTGTACCGGAGATGGGCAACTCTTATCCTTACCAATATTGAACAGCAAATCTTATCTTCAATCATGTTGGCTAGGGCTAACAAGACTCACAAACCAACATCAGGATGACCTGCACTATCCGTAACTACCGTGTTTCTCCGAAAATAAGACCCTGTCTTATATTTTTTTGAACCCTAAAATAAGCACTTGGCCT
>JANHFK010001275.1:122343-136037 GCA_036250565.1 Sibynophis collaris
CCACTCTGTTGCTGAAGTCATATTTTCTGCAATCGAGTTTGGAGCGGTTCACTTTGAGTTTGTATCTATTGTGTGCTAAAGTTGAGGAGTACCAGTGTACTATTTATAGGCTTTGTCTGAAGTTCTGATTTATGATACAAAACTCTTTCCATATCCAGACTGCTGCAACATACCGTAGTCTGTGTATGTTCTGTTGTATTCTTTTTTTCCCAGCAAAAGAGATTTCATGTATGTTTGCCTTCATTCATAAAAGAGATTTTTACTTAACCTAGTTTTATAGGGCAGTTAACAATGTGCCTCTGAACAGCTTGTTTCAATTTTCCCTAACATGGCACTCTAAATTTATTAGGACAGCAGCTCCCTAGAGTTTTAGCCATCTTAGCTTTTCTAAACAGCATAAAGAATTCTGGGAGATTATAGTCCCAACAATCTGGAAGGCTGATGTTTAGAAAAGACATAGAAAGTACCACATCTAGAATCATAAGGATGACATCAAAGAAAACTTGCCTTGAAGTTCAGGCTGTGGGATTTTTACAGTCAATAAACGCAACTGTTATGATAAAGGCAATAAAATAATTTAGGTGTGATTTGAATCTTTCTCTGATGAAATTTTATAGTAAATGTAATATGAAAGTTACTGTGGCTGTGAAGTATTAGTAGTTTTGCTACTATTGCATTTTCTGCTTTGGAAACCTATTGTAAAATAGTAATTTTTCTTCTCATATTTCTATAATACTTGGAGAAATGTCTTATAATATGAAGACGATCCAATTAAAACATGACCTGCCAAATTTAAAAAGGAGAGGAAAGGTTTTTCAGTTTTTCTATGCACTGCTGCCATTGCTTATAGAACATCTCAATGTAAAATATAGTTCAAATAAGAAAAACAACTTTCATCTATTCTACAAACCAACAGTGCTTTGGAATTATTCTCTTGTTGCAACAGAAATAATGCTAGGAGTTACAGGGAAGGAAAAAAAAATAAGGGTATTTTTCCCTGGTTACAAACTAATTATCATTTAAAATATGGCCATGCCTATGTAAAAATGAATGAATAAACTTGAACCAACCTGTCTAAATAAGGTAAATTCACTAGAAAATAGTAAAAGTTCACCAAAGCTAGACAGTGCTAGATTAAAAAATAAACAAAAACCTCAGAATTTACAGATGAGATTTCCCGAATTTTCACAACTGAATTTTTTATGGGCAATTTTTTATTAATTGGACCTAATAACTTATTTCCTACTAATCAAATATAAAGGGATGCTTCTATCATGTTTCTGATTTATGCAGCAGGACACAATTATGAATCATCCCATTTTCAGAATATGCACCAACTATTATATAACTTAGGAAGAAGATAAGAAGAAACCTGTATGGTCCCCTCAGGATGGTCATAACTTTCAAATTTTACAAATCAATGTCCACAAATGCCTCCAGGCTAAGCAATCAGCAGGTTACTGATTTATGACATAGCTTAAGCTGTGCAGAATGTGATACCATCCACGGCCTCAAAAAAATGTGAGATCCTAATTAAAGAGGAGTTGCTGTCATCACAAATAAGTTGGACTATATATAGGAGGTTGGTAGGCAACTTTCCATCACCAGTGTTTTTTACCCCCTTACTCTCTTTGGCAGAATCCTAGAAAATAACTGCAAAAACCAAAGAATTTCCTGCAGTACACAAGAGCAAATTTGTACAAGCAAATCCAAGTGTTTTCAACCAAGTCTTTTCTATGTATTATTCAAAAAAACAGAAACCAAGCAGTCTGGGATGCCCCATAGCTTTGAGCATCAGTACCACCATAGCTGTCATACCTGATTATAAATAGAATTATATGCCAGCAATATTCTGGATTCCTCACTGATTTCCTGAAGATGTTATAACACTTCATCAATCTGTCATCACTGGATTTGCAAAGGTGCCATGTATATACATTTATGTGAAATCAAGATTTCATTTATTTATTTACCTATTATTTTTATATTCATGTTCATTGTCATCATCACCAAGCTAAGAAACATATTTCAGTGTGATTTTAAGTTTGTAATGACTGTTTCTTTGATTATTGCATTTAAATTTCATCAAGGCAGTGCTCTGGGAATATCTTTTTTGACAAAGGGACTGAGAAATAGTGGCTGGGAAATACATGGCCAAGTTAGGACTTGAATGAGTACTGCAGCCCCATCACAATAAATCATAATTTATGTGATGTATTTATGTTAAATGTTATTCAAATTCAAATTTTGAATTATGCCTTATTATGCCGTGAATAAACTTGATTTATACATTGTATGAATCAAACAGCTCTTTCTTCTATATCATTCTCCTTTCTGATTTCTGACCATTTTGTCCTCTTTTTGTTTTCCTTAAGCATTTAAATTGTTTTCCATAGTGAAAGCAAATACTATTTTTATGATGCAGATAGCCATTAACACTGGTCTTGTTTATTTCTCAGTTAGTCATTCTGGATGCTATTTTTTATGTCCATCAGTAACCAAGAAGCTCTCAGAACTAGGGACAAAGACCACAGTAGAGATGTGGGAGCTATTTCCGGGTGGCAAACATTGGAAGACTCTTATACTGGAATTATTTTACAGTAAACAACCCACAAGTTTCCTGGACTGACGATTTTATATAGAAATGTGGGCATATGTAGGATTATTCAGAAAAGCTAAGGAGGGAATATGATTATACACCTTCCTATTTCTCAGCAGCAAATTAGCTGCATCTAGGAAGTACTGTACAAAAGCAAAAAAGCAAGGTAAATATTTCTATGATATATAACTGAATTATAATCCTTTTCACATGAATAATTAGTTGAATACTGGTGTGGCAAAGGCGAAAATCAGCATGGATTTAAGGAAAACATTTTTTGACTGTTGGATTTGTGTTTTGATTACTGTTCTTTATGTTGTGAGTTTCTGAGTGTCTGTATGATTGTGGCAGAATATAAATGTGATATATAAATTAGCACCTGAACTATAGCTAAGGTATAGGATTCCACAGTTAAGGAAAGAGTTATCATTCTAGCTATACAATTTCTTCTCTGTATATTAAGGTGGCTCCAAATTAATCAAAACAAGTGCTAATTAAAAAAACTATGTGGGAATTGGTTAGGTAGAGATCAGACATTTCTGATATCTTACTACACATGTATTTTCTGGGTACTTTGGAGAATCATGATCTCGGTAATCTATGCATTATACCCTACTGTAAGCGTGACAAGGTTTAGTTTATTGAGACAGATTATGTTTCTCAGCAATTTTAAGCTATTTGGACGTCAGCTCACAAAATTCCCTAGCATATATTTTAACGTTGCTGAGGCTGAGAAACATACACTATGATAATACAATATAATTTTGAAAGTTTCATTGTGCTTTTCTTGCCTTTTTTCTTATATCCCAGTGACTCAGGATGAGAGTGAGGAATCCACCTGAGTCTTCCTTGCTATCTCCTTTCCCAGGACTTAAGATAAACTTCAATCCTTTTTATTTACATAATGGTTTTTAAACATTTGCTTCAAGGCTCCTTCTGGCTCTCTACACCTATAGTATTCTGTGTTTTCTTGGTTAAACCAAGGACAACCAGGAGACAGAAACTTAAACAGTAGTAAAACTGTAAACTTGAAACACCATTTCTGGGGAAAGTGTTAAGTGTTGTTTTTGCATAGTTCAGCTTTAAAATAAAGTACTATGGTGATAAATTATATACTAACTAAGAGAAATTATATATACTTGTATTAAGATATGTATATGCAGTATAATATAATCAGTTATATTAGCTAAAGTGACCTTTAGTTTAAATACACACAGTTCATCTGAATGACTAAGTTAATTGGTCTCATATGTTACAGCTGCTACAGTCTATAATTGGAGATCAAATGAAACCTAAATATTATCTTACAGGTTTAAAGAGATCATTTATATCTTGAAAGTAAGCCTGACACACTTCATAGAGTAAATTGATCACAAACATGCATTTTGGGTTTATGTACATATACAGTTTAATCAGGAAAATCGAAACATACAAGGTAGTAATAACAAATCTCAACTACTGCATAACTCAAGTATAGCATATTTTCTACAATTTCAGTGAGAGATTTTAAAACACATATATACATATATACACACACACAATCTATTAACAAACAATATTACATATGCACCTCAATCCATATTTACAGATGCCACTTATAGTAGACGCCACTGGTAGTAGATGTAACATCTTCCACTGGAAGAACCATCACTCAGTAATTAAAACATCAAAAATGTAGACTACAAAGTTCATGCAAGAGTTGATATCTTAATGATCATGTCAATATAACATTGTCTAGATTACCCTAGACGGATAATCCCAAATTCCATATATATCCTGGATTCATTTTGGCCAATAATATATCCTGTCTACAGTCTCTATACAAATCTTAATGGAGAAAATTCTTTCACAGTGTAACAGAATTTGAAAAGAAACAGGGCATGAATTAATTGCTTAAACCTCTGGGTTCCTGCTGCATTTGACAGAATCTGGAAGGGATTAAAACACTTAGGCAGGTAATGAAAGCACATATATAATATCTATTGACTCTTCTCTATCATCATGGACATGTATTCTAGACTGTTGCCCTCCAAATTCTGATGTGAAACAAACAGGATCTGATCTGTGATCACTTTGAACATGTTTCAGAAATTGTGCTTTGTCACTACAATATACAAGTGATATCTTTTGAAGTAACTATTCAGGGCACAAACGTTAATAAGAAACAGGTATGCTTATCCCAAGTGACGCAAACTGTCAAATAAAAGAGTTGAACAAAGAACTAACTTTCTTCCAATTTATCCTGTCAGTCATGCGAGGAAATAATGAAGATTTCCAAAGGTATGTCTCATGTCCTGTAGAAATGTGTTCACATTCAGATCTGCTTTCAAGATTGAGTTGAAGTAATTTCTCCTTTGAAGGATCTGAAGAGCAACAAATTTATAAAATAGCATATGTTATCTTGATGAGAAATAAAATACAGGGGTTGCTTTTGTAGGGATCTCCCAAACTCTGACTATTCTTATCTTGAGCTGAGTAGTGAAGTAAGAACTCAAAAAGAACTAAAAACTCCTTGAGGATTTGCAAAGCATTGTTCCAACAGAAAAGTTTATAAAATGATTAATAGCATTTTGAGATATTCATATGCAAATTTCCTGGAATGTCTTTTATGTGAAGTGCCACTTTTTTTTCAGACAGACGAATTAAACAATCAGAGTGATAGTTGTATATTTAACTGGGAAGCACAACATAATGCTGAAGAGTGGGTTGGGATGATGGGTTGTTAATATAAAAAGCATGAAATACATTTTTTTCTTCAGAAGCTTGTTCCATTGTGTTCGCTGCATGGAATTAAATTTACCTCATGCCTTTATTTTCTATAGTTCAAAGCAGTTTGCAAAGTTCTTCCACTTCCTAATTTCCTTATAACAACAACCCTATGAGGTAGATTAGGCTGAAGGAGATTGATTGGCTCAAAATCACCCAACAAGCTTTTATGCCTAAGGGAGGACTAAAACTCCTGGTTTCTAATCTAGTACCTTAATCACTAGACCACAGTGCCTCTCCCTACTTTGTTGCTCCCTGCTGTACCTTGCTCCTTACGTTGTTGCATGGACCTTTAAAAGTTCATGTTGTTTGATACCCAGATACCTGCAAGATTTTTTTCCTAACATGGTATTATTTTCCTTAATTTCAATATTTATTGTTTTACCACTATCTCTATTTAATTTTATTCATGGGATTAGGAATGAAGTCATTTCTCAGAGATTTTACTTCAGCATGTTAACAAATTTTGCAGCCCATCTTCTAAATCAGGGCTGTCAAACTCACAGCCCACAAGCTGGATGCGTCACACGCTGGCCACGCCCAAACCCGGTTTAGCGAAGGGGAAACAGTACCGATACGTCACATGATGCTGCCGTGATGATGCGAGTTTGACACCCCTGTTCTAAACCAATAAAGCTATTTTCCTTTTATTTAAAAATATATAATAGCACAATAGAATTAAAACTAAAATAATCATAAACATTTATCAAATGTGTGGCAGATTCTGCTTTTTTAGCTGCCTACCTAAAAGTCATTTGGATTGGAATCAACTTGCCTTTGATCTGAAGAAATCCCACAGAGTTCATGCTGTTAAAGGCCTAGTCTCATGTTACCATTAATTTAGACTCCCTTGGCAGTGGGTCACAAGGCAATGCCTCCAATGAAAGCTGCCAATGATGGCAAACTTAAATGGAAAGGAGGAATGCTTCAGATAAGACATTTAATAAATAGGCATGACCTTGAAGAATTGACAATATAGCATATCCCCTATTTGAATTGGGCACATTTTCCAATCTCTCTTTCCATATTTTTTTCTAATTTGGATCCCAGCTCAGGTGCAGAAGTTAGCAAATCTTGGCTGATTTTGAAAAAGCAAAGCAGAATAAAATTCTTGGATGGGAGACCACGAGGAGATCTCATAATTATATAATGTTCAAAAAAACTGGGAAAAGGTCAGTTCTGTACCGTTGCCAGGTAAACTATATGAATCTACCCAAAGTCACAAATAATCAAATTTCATTTCTGCAAAACTATCATATTTTGGAAGCAGGATGCACACACATTTTTAGCTTAGCACTTATCTCTCTTCTTTGTTCCTTGTTTTTGCCTTTTTCTCTACCCTTTTTAGAAGCATTTAAGAAACATGCATTAAAAATTAGTCTAGCCTGTGGACTGAACCTATTTTAAGAACTTAATTTAAAGTCTAGAGATTTTTTTGAACAAAAACACAAAATGATTAATTCATCATGTGAACTTAAGGTACAGCCCCACCAATGACAAGGAAGTTTGAAGAGAAGAGGATATCCAAATCAGCATCTCAAAACCAGAATGGAGTAGGCAGAATAATGCTGTCTCTACTTCCTATTACTAAAGGTGACATAAATAGCTATAGTTCATTGAATAAACAACCATAAGAGCTGCAGCTGCATGAGAGTCATCTTAGGAGCACTGAGCCATCAAGGCAACAGTTGTTAAATCCTCAGAATGTACAATGGTATGTGAGAAAAACCTTGAGAGACAGGGTGAGGAAATGCTGCCTAGGGAATGCTTAGATAAGAGAGGTCATAGCCCGCAGCCACATAAAGGTTGGGGAACAAGGATGATGACACTCTTTCCAGATAAACCAGACAGGAAACATCACCAGATGAGCTAACTCAACCTTGTTGTAAAATAACAGAATCTTGCAAGTCTGAAAGTATAAATATCCTGCCCTCTCCTTAACAGCCTGAGAAGCTAGGAAGAGTCCTTCTCAGTCTCTTTCTGTGCCCATTCTGCAGATGTGATCTATGACTTCTATTATTTAACCACTCCCTAAGTAACATTTTTTCAACCCATCTCTTAAGGTTTTTCTCACATACCATTATAGAATGTAGTGAAAGTTGTGCAAATAGAAAAGTGTGGCCCACTGAATGCTTTGATACACAATGCAACCAATGGCTACTGGGCTAGCAACATGGAACAGAACTAGCACACTTTCAGGATAGCATGAGATACATTTAAGCAAAAGTCTAATGTTCTTTTCAATGGAACACTGAATCCATGAAGATAAAGAGAATATGGAAGATCTGATAACTGTTATGAAAAGTGCCACTCAGACATGATGTGAGTAGATGCCCCAAAGAAGCCAACATGGCCATGAAGGAAGCTCAGAGACAGGATGGTAGCACTGGAGTGTGGACCTATATAGCATCCAAAAGTGACCCATCAGATCTGGGTACTTCTTAACCCAAATGTATGATCAACCATATAATTCATGACATGTGCCAGATTGCATTCCTAGCAAAAATAGTGCTATGAAAAGAGGATAGCTGGGCATGAGATTAAGTCAAGGTCATGAGGAAAGGTCAGAAAAAAAGCAGTTATCAAGAGATGTTTAGAAGAAAAGTCCTTAGGCTAGAGGAAAGGCAGGATATAAATCTAATAAATATAGCAATGATATCATGTCCTATCTCTGAACAACTACATACTCAAATTGCTGAACTGCTATAAATAGTTAAATCACACTTGATGTTATTTAAATGAAGTGTCCAGATAGAGGTTTTTATCTCTGCAGTCTTTTTCTGTGCCCATACTGTCTTAGGACAATAAAAACTTGTACTTACAGCTAAAGACTCTCCTTGAATATCCAGGTCATCTGGAAACAGCAGACTCTAAATGAGGAGGATATGAGTAATTAATATTTTCTTTCCATGTGATTAACAGACAAAACTGGAGGAGAAATTAAAATTTTTGTTCTCTTAGTGTCATGCAGATATTTCAGCTTCCCTCTTAATTATTTCCCTCCCTTTACTCCATATAGGTACTCAAAACCAATTTTTCACTGATGTAAGAAATTTTAATTTAAGCACTGAATATAGGAACAAGGAACTATTAGGAAATTGGCAATTCAATCAGCTCAGCTTTCAGAGTAGTAATTCAATTGCGTCTTACCACATCCTTGCTTGTGAACATTAGGCAGGCATTCCAGAGTCCCATAAATACAGCGACATAATTGGCATTCTTCTTGAGACCACTCACCATGTCCGAGGGAACCACAATTCCTAAGAAATCACAATGTTTTAGTAAATGGGAGCTTGCAATGAGTTCCAGAGGCTCTTCGAAAACCCCATAAAGTCACAAAGGGGAGCATTTTCTGGGGAATTTTGAGTAAGCATCACTTTTGTTAAAACAACAGCTAGGCAGGCAGCAAACTAGCAAACCACTCCATCTACTTCTGTGACAATCCATCATCACTTATGATGGTGCCTACAAAAGGAAATACCCATAGGACTGACAGGAATTCAACAACATATAGAAACATATAAACAGTCGCTAGAAGCCAGGCAGCATCCAAACTGAATAAAGTAAAATAAATAAAAAAGTGGGAGAGAGAAACTTAAAATTAGCCTGGGTTTTTAACTCCAAAACATGAATAAGTTAGATACTACATTTGCTTTGGTTGGGAGCTGCTCTTCATAATAAAAGTCTTTAGTGCTCAATTTTGAGAGGTATATTAGAATTGGATTAGCAGATTATTGAAACATAAAGAGAATTTTAGTTCAAGGATAATGGAGGTATCAGGTTAGATAATGTTTGTTTTACATACAAATAGTCAAGAGTAAAACTGAAAAGTTAATTGCAAATCTCCATTTGACTGTAGAGCTCACTGGATGAATTGGGCCAAGTAAATTTCTCTCAGCATGATCTACCTTAAGGGTTGTTACTGTAGGAATTATCTAAATCAGTGTCTCTCAACTTTGGCAGCTTTAAGATGGATGGATTTCAACTCCCAGAAGTCCCCAGCCAGTCTTGGGAATTCTGGGAGTTGAAGTCCACTTATCTTAAAGAAGTCAAGCCTGGGAAATGCTCATCTAAAGGAAGTCTTTCCCCATTAATTCACACAGAGAAAAAGTGGATAAAATACAATAAATAAATTCCCCAGGACAAATGATGCCACTAGTGTTATTTACATGCTGCACCTCTCCAGTTCTCCCTCCACGCAACTCATTTTTTCTCAGCAGATTTGAAAAAGGAAAAAGGGAAGAAGAGGGGGACAGGATTATTTGTGTTTGTTGGATGTGAAAAAGTCCACTAGTACAATGCTCAATGGATCCCAGAGACAGAAAACTTTTACATACCTGATCCTTGTATCATATTCACAGTATCTTCCACTGAAATGTTTTGGGCATATACAAAAAGTTCCCAAGAAACAAGTTCCTCCATTTTTGCAGCAGTGTTTGTTCAATTTGCCTGCTAGAAATAAATGGGGAGGAAATTATAAAAAAGTATATCAACTTTCTTTGAAAAAATAGACCTTCTGAAAAACTACTGTCCTGCAAAAAGCAAGCTGCTACATATGATTAAAAAATACACTAGTTTCTCTTCTGCTGTGCCCATTGTAGAGTTAAATTTTATTAGCCACTTTGGTCTAGTGGTTAGACACCAGACTTGAAACCAGGAGATTGTGAGTTCTAGTCCCACCTTAAACATGAAAACCAGCTGAGTGACTCTGGGCCCAATTTAGGCCAACTCACATCACAAGAGTTGTCATTGTGGGAGGAATAAGGAGCATAACTTATGTTTGCTGCCTTGAATTACTTCTAAACTAATAAAGTTGAGATAAAAAATTTCTAATGCATAAACTGAAAATAAATAAATTATAAAACAAAGACAGAACAGGTGTGGAAACCATGATCTGTAGATTTGTCTTCAAATACAGTTACTCTTTACAATGAGTATTCTGTACAAAAGACTAGACTTTTATGTGACATTGTAAAGAAGAATTTCATTCTCTAGTAAAAGTAGAAGAAGAAATTCTAGCCACCTGCATATTCGGACACGTGGTCCAATATGGATCAACTGAACAATTAAGAAACTTTATGAAATGTTTGACATACTGTGCTGTGGATCAAATTTAGCAAAATGCTTTGAGGATATTAATTCATGAAAAGAAATTTAAACTTATGAAATATCAGAGTTCTATTTATTTTAAAAAGGGGTGGCTAGGTAAAGATTTCAGATGGTTTCAAATTTATTAGAAACCCCCAAAACCTGCGGTGACTTGTAAGTAATCCACAGAATAGACGCTTTTTTTTTTTAAACTAATAGTATACTATTTAATAGCATCACAAGCAATTGTTACATAAATTCAAGATTATGTGCTGTCCTGGCTGGCCATCAGTGATTTTTTTGCATAGGGTTGTACTTATCAAAGTTCAGATCCAGAAACAGGAGCCATTCTGACTAGTTGTTAACACTGTAGGAATGGCATGGCATGTTATAATGGCCATCAAACATCCTTGCTCATGGATTCCAGCAAAGTTGCTCATGAAAAGGAGTGAATTCATTACATAGTTAAGGCGTGCAGCTAATGGAGGAAAAGAGTATTCATTACAGTTCTAAAGATAACAAAATAATAAATGGAAGATGCCATGAATGTTCGAAATGCTAGGAAATGTTATGTGTTTATCAATATATGGGGAACAAACTTCCCAATCTGACCACTTCCAGAAGCGCTAGATTACAAATACTATCGTTCAGAGATACATTGGTGGTCATTGGGTTTGATGAAGATGCTGAAAATTACAGTCCAAGAAATAATAGAAGGCACAAGCTTGATGGAAGGCTGGTGTAAAAAGATAGTTTGCAGGGAATGTATTTTTGAATCCTATTCATCTGTAAATTCATTTTTATCTCAAGAAAGTCATTATCTCAACAGCCATATTTTTCCCTTGCAAAATAGGTACAATATAATGTTTCTTAGGGCTTTTGTGGAAGAATGTTGGAATACAAAATATTTAAAAAATTCAGAAATTCTGTATAAATCATAGATAATAAATAGCCTTGCTGTTAATATTGATGTCAACATAAAAAGTTCCAATTTTTATATGGAAGTTAGAAAGCAATCCACTTTTTAGAAGTTTTTATAATAACTAAGGAACATTCTATAGAACAACATTTTACGTTAGGAAATTGGAATTTATTAAGCACACATATTAGAGTTTGGCTTGACATTATCTAAAGCCTGTTTATTTAATAGAGACAATATTATTTTGGAACAAAAAATACTTGATTAGCATAATTGATTAATGACTTTGCTTGATTTCTATGAACCAGTAAATCTGATTTTTAAAATGTTTTTAGGCGTTCTTTTAAAAGATGTCAAGCAGCAACTAATCAGATATCTGAGTATCTGAATTTTCCTAGAGATTTCATACTGAGACTTGATTCACACACTGAATTAATTCATAACATAGTTTCAACCAGCCACACTTCTGTACTTTATAATCTGCTTCTTTGATTTAGCACAATATGTGAATCTAGGCACATTGTTAGGCACAATAGTTGATATTAAGAAATGCTCTAACTAGTGGCTTTTATGCAGTTGGAAAAGGGTTGCATTAAACAATATTTAAAGGCACCTTCCAATTCTGATTGTAAGTATAAAACTTCATTAGAATCGGACTGGAAGGTAGCTGTAAATAACATTTAATGCAACCCTGCTCTAGCCACATAAAACGCACTAGACAGAGCATCTATTAATGCCAACTAGAATATACACAGTATAGTTACATACCATTTTATATAACTCAATTGTTGTAAACACAATTTGGATTATAACATGACAGGGTACACTTTTTCAGTTAGTATAACCTCCCAAACTGTGTTCTTAACACAAATTGTGCAGTTCAAGGCAAAATTCCCAGATAATTGGATAATGCTTATATCAATGGACAAACATTGGCTAATATAGTAACAGAAATGAGTATCTCTAGAAATGAAGTAAATCTAAGTTTGAATCCTCAATTACACAGTTCAGTACACATCACTGGGTCAGTCACTTATTAGGTGTTAATCTTACATCAAACCATTACTTGTATCCAGCTGCTGTGGTATATAAATTATAGTTTATAGCTTAGTTTTATTAGTATCATGGAATTAAATTCCATCTTTCTTTTAGGAATTCAGGTAACATATACAGCACTCTCTTTTTTCCATAACAGCAGTGAAAATTTATTGGCCTACATGAAAATACCTACTAGATTTACAGGACTAGGGGTGGACTTGAACCTAGATCCTGGCTCAAATAATTTCATACTACCAGAGATGGGTTCTACTTACCTTCGCTACCGGAGCGCATGCACAGAGTGTCCCTGATGATGTCCAGGCAGGTGGGCGGAGCCTCCCACCGCCGTTACTACTGGTTCTAAGAACTGGACAAAACCAGTAGGAAACCACTACTGCATACTACTCTATGTGAACTATTAGTTCATGATTCATAAAGGCACTTAATTGTGGCTTAAGAAATCATGCTTTATGACTATAAGAGCTCAATCTACTTTACAGAGTGTTATTAATGTAAGAGGTGAGAACTCCCAGCTTTGAACCCAAGAGCAAAAGTGACTTTAAGCATCTCAATTTTTTCCTAAAGTTTTTCCTCCTGAGAAGATCCAGCTGGATATTTAGTAATGTTTACTTCTTTTTTTTAATGTCACCCAATAGCTGAAATTTTCCGAGTGGCTTACAACCAAACATAAAAATCTACAGCACTTTTGCAAAAACTTACTATCTGTGATTCCGATGAAAGGAATAACGTTGGATGGATTGTTCCTCCTCTTTTCAGAATTAAGCTGATTGAGAACATTAAAGGTTTTCAGAGCATGATTCCTATTCCCCAAACTTGGGGCATCAATGTCACAGTCTTCGCTCTCACAAGCTTTTAAAAGAGAAGAAACACATACAATTCAGTAATGCCCATACTACTGCCCTTCCAGGGCTACCATCCTCACCCCTTATGTTTTTATTAGATTATTTCTTACATCAAGAAAACATATGCAGTATTTCATGCATCTCCTAAGCTAGTTTTGATGAATTTTATCAATGAAATGGGGATGGAAAAACTCCCAAGAGAGCCAAAGATGGACAAAAATAATGAAGTTGCTGTTTAGAACTCTACTTAAGATTCAACATATAATAACTTTTAAGTGGATAGCATTGCATTTGTGCCCACTCCAATATGTATAAAAAAAGATGTGGAAACTTTAGAAAGAGTCCAGAGAAGAGCAACAAAGATGATTAGGGGATTAGAGACTAAAACATATGAAGAACGCTTGCAGGAACTGGGTATGTC